>JAFIDM010108995.1:0-10195 GCA_023159025.1 Thereuonema tuberculata | reverse complement strand
TTCATTTACATTGCTAGTCTTTATGTTCGGCGTTTGTTTGTTCCTCTTTCTCGTTTTCTTTGGTAACTGAAGAGAGTCTATAGTCGGTGATTTTATTGTCGGTGATTCAGTTTGTTTAGGACTTAGTGCGCGTTAGGTCTTTCTGCATTCTAGCAATTGAACAAACGTTTAAATGACATTATAAATTACTTTTTCTAAAGCTGTTTTGGTCTTAGCTCTAGTGTAAACATGATATTGCGCTTCTATACTCATTAGCAAGTGAAAAATATCCGCTTTTCGGTGATTCCGCTGCCGTCGAATGTCTGAAACCTAGGACCGTTCCCTCAAATGAGTGAGGACCTTCTGTAGCTACAACAAAACACAATAAAAATATTCTTTTTTTATTTCTTTCATTATTTGGTAAATTTCCAAATTTCAAGGACTTCTTATAAATGTTATACAAATAAACTAATGCTTCTTCGAAACGGAAGAAAAATAGTCCAATATAGAAATAAATACATTTGAATATAAAAATTTAACGTGTCGTTATTATCACTAAAAATGCCTACTATCGTGACACTTATTTACATTAAAAGTTAGAACTTAAAAAGTGCTAAAAAATGTTAAAATGTCCTTAATTTGTCATGATGCACGTTTCTAAACCTCCTCGGAACGGTTTCTTTGTCAAATGTATTAAGAAAATTAAAAAAATATTTAAAAAAAAATATTTAAAAATATTCCCTGTCAAGAGGGAAGAGCATATAAAGGTTGGTTTCGTTTTTAAATATTTTTTAATTTTTTTAATACATTTGTTAAGGAAACCGTTCCGAGGAGGTCATGAAAAATTAAGGATTTAAAAATTTTTTTAGCACTTTTTAAGTTCTAATTTTTGATGTAAATAAGTGTCGAGATAGTAGACATTTTTAGTAAATACATTTGACTTTAAACTTTACTTAGTTGTAATTTGGACTTCAGGAAAAATATTGAAAAGTGGATTGAAATGATTTTAGAGCAATACCAAATGACAAATGAGATCGATCTAATCTTGATGAAGGTCTTGAGAATATCCTGAAGAACAGCATTGTTTGAATTGGATGAAACATAGCTTTCTTTTTTTTTCCCCTTGATTTCTTAACTTTTCTGTCATCTCATAACAGGTTGGTAAAGTTGGTAAACAAATCTTTCTTTATTTTTTCTCTTTATTTATGTTTGCTCTTGAGCACCCTTTATTAACACTTATTTTTGTAATTTATTATCCTATTACTTTAAGCTACCCTTTATTTCCTAATAGCTGTTGATAAACAAATAATCTTAACTGCAACCCCTTTAAATTTTAAGACACATCAGAGATATATCGGTCACGAACCTTAGATCATCAGCAAGTGTTCATTCGCTACCATTCGTTCCTTTTCGACAACGATATTTCGATAAACTTAAGATCACAAATAACAATTATTGTCCAAGAGATCATAAGATAATGGATAAATAAAATTAGAATATCTAAAAACTAACAATAACTATGGAAAATTGCATTCAACGTCTTCCTGGTTTCTGTGCTAGATTCTATTGATACAATAAAGAAACTTTTGTTGTATGTCGATTCCTTGTGATACCATTGGATAGTGTACTTTAGAAGCATGATATTACTATAATGATGATATCTACATTGTCATTCAAAATAATTTAATTTCTGAAACATTAGGTATCAATTCTGAAAATATGAAGGTTGAGTCGATTTTTCTGCTCGCCAGTGAATTTCTTTGTAAATAAATCATTTTTGTCAATTAATTGAAGACAGTGATCTGTTGAAATCAGTGGTTTGCAATATGTCTCGAATGAATCCTTTTTGGAATTCTTTAGCGTACTGGTACGTGTGTTCACTTGGTCTTTATACTGATGGGCAGAAGTCAAACAACTCTCATATACAGTACAAAGACCAAGTGAACACACGTACCAGTAAGCTGAAGAATTCCAAAAAGGATTCATTCGAGACATATTGCAAACCACTGATTTCTACAAATCCAGTTACGCCTGCTGTTGTCCATGTTAACAGAGATTTGTTATTTTTTCATATTGTTTTCTTTTACATTATGAAATGCACTTAAAAATTTTATTAATTCCAGCATTGGAGTAGCTGTTGTCGCTTCATTATCATTACAATGACTAAATGGTGAAAGTTCTAAGAAACAGTGACCTTTAAATTATTTTTTTTCTTCTGATTTATTTTACATAAATACAATTTCCATTAGAAATATCTGAAAAACGTTTAAACAATTAAAAGGCATTTGTTTATTTGTAATTACATGAAGAATTCACACTTTCACTTCGGAAAATATGTTTTTAAGTGAAGGAATTAATTACGTTTATAAGTTAAAGCGATTTACAAAAATGAAAATTGAAATATATGGAAAAGAATCTGATAATAAAGCGGAAGAAAAGATTTGAATGTTTTCTTTCCTCTTCTAAATAACGCATAAATAAATTTCATTTTAATTAAAAAGATATTATAAGAAAGCTCCGTTCATTACATCATAATAAGTTTTAAAAGTGAAATTAATAATAAATAAATTTCATTTGCAATTTCTTCCGTAAATTTTATTTGATGGTCAAACTTCTACGGGATACTTCTACGGGATACTTCTACGGGAACATCACGATATCTGCTTTTTGTAACCCGGACGAGAAACGTGTTTTTCAGATATTTTTCGTATAGTAATATATAATGTTTCTTTTTTTTGGGGGGGGGGAGTCACAAAAACGATTTTTAAAGGACTTTCTTTGTTTAAAATAACAATAATAATTGTATGGATATGAAACTGAAATAAATAACATTCTGTTTAAAGAATTTCTTAAGTGAAGCTCAGTTCACATGTCTATATGGTAATGACTTCTACATCCGGGAATCGGAGTCCTTTCAAGTGCAGATTCCATGGCGCCGATTTCCTTTATCTAGAGCTTTGAAGAAAAACAGTTTCCGGTTCCTGCTATTTTAGGTTTTAACTGTCCATTGACAGAGTCACGAAATTCATGGTAATTAGACATATTCGGGTCTATACATACTGAATCAATTATGTTGAGAATGTCCGAATAGTGCAAAATTAGGTTTTTGATTACTATTTTGATTCGGTTTATAAATGAACTCAAGTATCGCTTGAAATTGTACTTGTTCCTTGAATTACAGTGGATTTGAATAAAGAGTTTTGGCGCCAATTAATAGTGGATCACTTTTAACGACTGTGTAGGTGTTTGATTCTAGAATGACTCAGTATTTTGTAATGATTTAGTGAAAGTTTAACTATTAAATAACTAGTTATTCTATACGACTCGTTAAAAGCAATTTTCTTCTGTAATTGAGCTTATTAATTAGAAAATAGTAGTTAGATACTTTTATTCTCTGTTAACAATCCTATTTTATGAGTTCCATTTCTGATGATAAATCAATTTATTTATATTTGGTAGTTTTTAAATTGATTATGTATTATTACTATTCAGTATTAGGTTTTCATTGAAGACAACAGTTCCACTGTTCAGTACAATGTTCTTTACAAAGCTCTACAAGGCAAAATTTAACCTGTTTCCAATTTCGAAAAATGAAGACCTATTAATGTTTCCTTTTTTATTAAAGCGAGTTTTCATTAGCCTTTTTCATTGTTGCAGTATTTTGTATCATCCATTAGGCTTAATGGAAAGAAAGCATCCGTTCGTAATTATTATTCTATTAGAGATCTAAAGGGATCTGAATTTGACTGAAGCACAATGTCTAGCACTCGTTGATTTATTTCTTTTAGTAAATAACCGAAATCAAAGTTAAAAAGTCTTTATCTTGTGCTTGTTTTTAATTGAAAGCCATCAGTTTTATTTTGAGTTAGACTTCATTGTTTCTATCATTATCAATCAATGATAATTTTCTGAGTTTTTTATTCCAAGACAAAATCATTTTCCAGGGAATGATCGTGACCTGTCGGATGAAAGTAAGACGATTTTGATTAGTTTTCTTATTATAGAGACTTCCAAAATGACACAAACCTTAAGAAAGTCATCTTTCATATTTATATAATAAGTGTAATTTCTACTTATTTAATTTTAAAATATAGAATGCCGCATCAGCATGATTTAATAGAATTGATGGCTTGGAGAGCCAGTTGAAATATAGAAGTTGGGCAGGCACAGCGGGAGGTAATAGTAGCCATTGGAGAGTTTCAAAGTGTTATTTCAAGACTATGAACTCGGTTTCAAAACATTGGAAATGTTCGACAGCAAGGGCAAGGTCCTTTACAAGCACATCAAGGGACGACTGTTACATCTTGTTAACACTTCGCAGAGTGCAAAAGAACTGCAACATGCTCTTCAAACGACAAACTATGCAAGATGTCACCTGAAGGTGTTGGCTGATCGATGAGATCACATGCCATACTAGAGAGCAGTTAGTGTTGTGACAATGTTCATTTTTGAGCTGCTCTTATTGATAAGGGAATTGAACCAAGACTCTTCCAGTCCTTATTCCTGTATCTAAACCATTGGATTACCAGACCCACTTATAGATAAATAAGTCTTATGTTTTCTTTTCTTCAAAAGGAGAAAGGCATATGTAACTTATAAACACTATTTTTAAAGTCTTTAGAATTCGAATGAAAGTTTGTTATTACAAAGAGATATCTTTTATTCTTAATTTTTTTCTTTTGTTTTTCTTTTTTTTATTATCATATTTTTTGTTCAAAATTTTCATTTTGAAGAATGTTTTTAAAAAAAATTTTTTTATTTTAATTATATCATTTTTACATCAAAATTATTTGAAAATTGGGATAATCTTTTTTATCGATCTAATTAAGTAAAAATACTCAATAATAAATAAAATACTCAATAGCCTCATTCCCTTAATACCATAAACATCTCTTTTGGGTTTTACTTAAGCTACGAAATCCTATCGTTAAATCTGTTCTAGTTTTTATTTGATTTGTTCAAATCCACTGAACGAATTGAAGTCATTGCAAAAATATGATCGTAAAACTCCTTCCTGAATTTCCTTCCTGCATTTACTTAATGTCCATAAATGAGTTGACGGTAATTACAGTAACACTCGAAAACTGCTGGTAATCCAGATTGTGTTTGGAACTGTGTTTGTTTTTCTATATTGTTGTTAGTGTTCAGACGATAGAAGTTTAAGAGTTAGAAAAACTAAGAAGATTTTCTGTATTTGTAAGATTAAGGTTGTTTGGGTATAGAATAGCTAAGACGTCAAAGGAAGAATAAGAATTTGTTATGAATTTTTTTAGGATTCCCATTGCAAGTGGATATATTTTTTTGATTAGATGGGTTAATTATCTGTTTGCCTTGGATATAAAAAATAAACTTGCAATATTTCAGTATTTCCAATTTAATAACTACCGGAACTTTTGTTTAAGACGATTCGAAACATGTATACACCTTACGCAATTTAATAACAAAAATACACTCATTGCCAAAAAAAGTTAGCTCACCCAGAACGAATGATTCTGAAACGACATAACTGTGTATATGACACCGTCACAGATAGTTGTACCACTGATTGCAGCTGTGCTGTGATGCCTGATAAGAACTGGCTGCAATGCTGTGTGCCTTGTATCAGTGTGGTTGTTGAATACAGATCTCTTAGTCCGCAAAATATTTCGATGACGGAGTTTAAGAGAAGTCACATCGTTGGACTGTGGGAGGAAGAACTGATCGTTCTCTATATTTATATATAAGATTTTTATTAGTTTGTTAGTAAAATTTCAGGTAAGACTGTGCTTCCTTCTGTTTCTCTAAATTGGAGCTTCTTTCTAGTTTAAAAAAATGGAAAGAAAAATAGAAATCATGGAGATTAAGTAAATTAGATGATAACTAAGAAATTTTAATATTGATCGTCAATACCTTATCCAATTTTGATTTCATTGAAAATGAATTAGAACTGATGATTCATTCTGTAATTTTTTTATTAGGATTTTTAGAAATGTTGATCGTTTTCATAAAATAACTCGAGACTATATTTTGGTGAAATTTTGAACTTCCCTGGACCTACATTTTAAATTGTTTTTTTTAGAATAGATTTCTTTTTTAGATAGAAAAAGTATTCAAACAGTAATTAAAGATTCAAATGTGATTGAGTTTAAAAAAGAACGGAATGAAGTTGATTAAAGTAACAGCCGAGATACAATACTTTGAATTGAGCTAAAGAAAGAATTCAATCAAACGAATAATGTTGGGGAAAAGAATCAAACCATTAAAACCATTTAACTTTAGTGCTTTATAGATCCTTGTTTTTTTTTTTAATCACTATTCTTATTTTACTTATAATGGCTTCATATTTTGTGGGATGTAAGGTTGCACATTAGCTTTATTCATATTTCAGAGAAACAGTTATTTTCGATATTTTTTTTTCAGTGACCGATGTGTAAAGATTAAAACTCTTATGGCTGCTTTACACGCTCTCGAAAAATTGCCTCAAACGCGCTCGAAAATATGTCGTTTCCCAGTTACAGCTTGACAGAATAGCGATCGCTTTACAGGTGTTAGCGGCAAATCGCGTTTTGCTCTCGTTCAGCTCGTGATTAACAATAGTTGTCCGTGAAGCGACAAAAAAGTTGAATTCGCAGCTTTGTTTTGATATTATTAATTCTTATCTCATGTCACAGCAGAGATTAACAAGAAGGAAATAAACATCCCGGAGGAAGCGAATGTTATGAATGAAGGCATGGATTGAAACCACGGGCTAAGAATATCCAGTTTTCAGCGTGAAGTTAACACTGTCGAAGTGTGTTTAAAGAAATTTTCTTGCCGCCAAAAGTGTTGGTGTCGACTCGCATCTAATTTTTGCATGAATTAAGAACTTTCTTTATTTAGAGCAATAGGCATGATTTTATAGTAAGTGATTGATTTCAGACAAGCCTGTTTCAGACAAGTTTTCAGGAGCGTGTAAAGCAGCCATTGATGTTAGTTACTAGCATTTTACTTATTATCAATGCTTAGAGATGATTTTTTTTTAATAATTTTTTTGTGGACTTATGAATTTCCAGCAAGAAAGGTTTACAGATGAGTCTGTAAGTCGCATCTTAACAATTAATTTTAATAACTAAAGTAGTTATCAGGTATCCAGAAAGAAAAGTTGTCCATCTTCTGGTTAATGTGAAAAGTTGTGGCTGATTTATTGTGAATTTTTGGAGCCAATCGGATAAGACTCCCTCCATTCCTTACTCAGCATTGTTTTAGTATTTCGTTGTGGTTACATTAACATGTGCTCAGAACCTCTTAGAAAGAAATCCTGCTTTTTATGGACACTTAGTGCATAGTAGCTTTTCTTTTCAGTTAAATCAGCGGAATATCTTTCGGTTAATTTTTCACGACCAAACTGTTGAAATCATAGTAATTAGAGACATAGACTTCAGAAGGGACTCAAGACAAATTCAGACGAAATCTTCAAGTGTAAGAAAGAATCACTCTTCACATTAATTCGAATATTTATCATCAGTTCTGTAAAATTTTCATTGTAATTTTATGTTTTTCTAAACAGAATTTGAATCACATGGTAAAAGAAAAGATAGTTGATCCTTACAATACAGACAGACTCTTTTGGGTCTGAATCTTTAGTTGTGGTAAATTTAAGTCCAGGAGTGACAGTTGCAAGGCTAACGGAATGTACGATTCAAAGTTCATTAAAATGCCTTGATAAGTTGGCTTTCTATATACACTCATAATAATATTCGCAGAAGTTTTATTATGAACCATGACATCTAAAATTGGTATTTTACCCCCTTCTTCCATCTCAATAGCAAATTGTATACAAGAATAAATTTGGGAAAATATATCAATGAAACCTAAAATAATACTGTCTTCGGCATAACATAAGATGTCATCTACGTAGTACATTGGTATGTGAACGTCTCCAATATCAAGTAAGAATAATGCAATGTCTTCAACGTAAATCATAACCCACTCCACAAGTATGGCGGACACCGCCAGTCCTATGAATAAACCAGATGTTTGTCTACATATGGAATTCCGGAACATGAAGAACTGCATTTTAAAACTAGCTTCAATAATTTGCATTAATTCATCAAATTTATGCTGTTGTACAAAGTAACTAAAGATCTTGTTCTTAATATGTTGCATAGCTTGAAAAACCAAATCATACGTAATTGATGTAAAAAGAGATTCCACATCCAAAGAAAATGAGAGATATCCAGAAATAACTGGGTTTTTTATTAATACTGGTGGTGAACTCTCTACTATTATGCACACTAAAAATGATGAAACATCCAACTTTTTTTCATTTTCTGATAAAGAAAATTAGATAAACACTTAATAGCCGAATTTCTACAATTTTTGATAGGCCTAATTGAGTAAATCCCTTGGTCGTTAGGCTGCTTATGAATTTTTGGAAGAGCCTTTAACGAAGGAATAAGAAAGGTACTAACCATAAGCTGTTCCGATGTAATGGCGCCACTTGAGAATAGGCCTCTAATAACTTTTCTATTGTAATTTAGGATGGCTTTTTGATCTTTACTAAAAAAGACTAATCCACCTGTCTGAGCAATGAAATTATGAATCATATCGTAATAAGTATCAGCCAATAAAATTACAGGGTTGTTACCTTTATCAGATTGAAGAAAAACCAAGTCCTTCTTATGACGAAGATATGACAATTCAAGGGGATTAAAGAATCGGCAGGAAGTCTCACTTGTGTAACCATTAATAGCGTTACCAATTTTACATCGCAACAGTGATGCTTCATTTTTATCAGGAATGGTCCTAATAGAGATTTCCATCGCAGAAATCAATAATTGCGGTTGTGGCTTCTTAGGCAAGTTAAAATTCGAAGATATTCCTAAAGCATTTAAAGCAGGCAAAGGTATGAAAATGCCGCTCAAATTCATAACCCTATTGGGATAAAATTGGTGGATAGGCCATCTCTTACAACTAAGAATTACCAATTTCTTCACATGGGTAAATGTGAAATATCACATTATATGAAATATCATTATATCGTTGAAAATATTATATCGTTAGTTGAAAACCGTAGCACATTTGTGAAAGCAATTTCATTCAAAATAGAGCTCAGAAACATAGCACCTTTTCTAATATAAAGCGTGAGAAGCTTTCTTTGTCGGTGAAGTCCATTAATGTTATGATTGAGTATCCTACGTCTCAATATTCGTAGAATACCATCAATACCTGGAACATTTGTGGCACATTTTACTTCAAGAAACTTCGGTGTGAGATCAATCTTACGGCATTGAAGAGTAAAGTTAATGGCTGACTTCACTGCTGCTAACTTCCTATTATTCCTAACAAACTCTTTCACTAGTCGTATTTGTGTCCAATTAAAGTTATCAAAAAACATGCTGAGAACTAAAACTGCGGCTACAATAAATAGAGGAGAAAAGTTTTTACGTGTTCTTAACATAATTGAATGACCAATAATGAAGCCGGCACACCTGCTTAATCAAATTTGAAAATTTTTTTTACAAATTAAAATTACAACTTAGGTTTCGTTTAAATCAAAACCATTCTCAAGTACATACGACACAAAAGAATTGCGATAATTTATATAAATCAAAAGGTATTAAAATGACAAACTGCAACGTCATGGAAATTCGCCGGGCACTATTTGCATACGTCAACGTCTTGAGACATGCCGCTCCTTCTGGTGGTGAGTGGCGTAAACCTTGATCATCAATAAAACGAATCAAAAACTTGAATGAAGATTTCTCCAAATGGATGGTTCACCTGATAAATCTGGAAAACTAAAATGCATAGATTAGAAGCATTCTTATTTGTGTTATTCATCTTTATCCATACTACAAATTCCGAATGATATCTGTTGGTTACTAATACGTGGACGTGAATGGGATTGTCAGTTTGTTACTTAGAATATTTTAGACGCATTAACTCAAATTGTAAATCAGCGATATTTATCAAATTTCATTGTAAAGAAATTAGTCTGATTGTCTGTTTATATTTTAGTGTTCAGAAATCTTCTAAGACCCTTTCCAGATGCAATTTGGTAGTTAAACATTAATATGTTTTTGTAGATATGATTAGATATTAGATTTACAACAATTATTTAGAAGAATTGACTTCAATTCTTTAGTTGAGTAGTGCCATTTCAAAACTGGTCTCATCCACTATTTGGCGAATTTTATGTTTGGTTGTGTTCTTATAGTATTTTTCGCCTTCTTTTAAAATAATATATTTGTTTGTT
>JAFIDM010108994.1:0-10196 GCA_023159025.1 Thereuonema tuberculata | reverse complement strand
AATAAAGATTAAGGAATCATCAAAGGGCTTAAAAGACTTTAATTGAAAAAGATATTAATCGAGGATTCATAGATGAATAAATAAAGATTAAAGCATTAAAGGTTTTGAGTAAAAGTTTTAACAAGGATATAGACTGTATTTTTCTGTCCGAAGATTCTGACCTTAGAAGATAGGATTAGTGAATATATATACTATGAAAGGTTAAAGTTTAATAGTAGCAGTTCAAGTTAAAGATATCAAAGTATTTCGGACGAAAAGTTCTAAGTTAAGTTCAAGAGTGAAGTCCAATATAAAGTAGTTCGAAAGAAAGAATTAATGTAAAGTTAAAGAACTATGAATATAGTAAAGAGCTAAAGAACTCTTAGTCTGTATAAATATTAACGAATGGACATTTGAGTTAATATTTAAATGCAAAGTAATTTATTATCATTTAAGTGTTAATCAAAAGGCATTAGTCCCAGCGAAGTATTTGATCTGAAAACGGATTAGCTCCGTCAAAGAAATAAAATGTTATTTTGTTTTTATCCTTGTGTCCAAGTCTATTTGGTTAAGTGTTAAGTACACGTTTAAGATAAAAGTTTTATCCCCAAATAAAGAGAAAGTTTCTCAAAGTAAAAAAAAAAAAAAAAAAATACTCTGATTGAAAAACACTAATACAATGTTCAGCTATTTCTGATTTGTCAACGATGGAGTTGAGGTCAATCATACCTTAGTAAGAATGGCTAATAATTTATTAAATGATCTGTGTTTACTTTGCCGTAATAATGTAAAATTTGAAGAATTAAATTTTTAATTAAAGTTATGTTGGATTGTTTTTAATTTTAATTGTAAGGTTTATTGAAACTTAACAATGCCTTAATGTTTTTCTCATGCTCGTATCTATATATTGTTATTTTTATCGAAACTTTAGTAATATTTTTTAGGATTGATAAAGGGAAGAAGTTATTATCTTCTCGAATATTTGCTATTTTAATAAATGTATTTTACGTTTATACATTTATTGATTGATACATCACTAATAAATGATGATTTTGACTATTCTTCCTAACACTAAATTTAACTGAAATATGTCGAGATGGATTTTCTCGCTTCTTTCGATAACATTGAATCTCTTTCAACGAATCACGCTGCTTTTAAATCATAGATTGCCTTTCGAACTGCACTGACAGATGATTTTTTATTTATGGATGAACGTGGCCGAGATACATACTGAATTCATTTAATAACTATTAGTTCTCAAAGTAAAGTCTCTTTAACTATGGCTGACAATTTGTCTCTCGCTGGTGTTGTTTCACTATCTTCCTAATCTACTGCAGCATCTTCTAATGGGACGGCGTTCCTAGCTCTAACACTGTTCGTTTCGTTAAATAAGGAGTTCGCGAGCTAGCTATCGTCTGGATAAGCAAATAAAATCTAATCAATTCATACTTAGCTCCTCGAATTCTAGCTGTCGCATACGAGAGTAGTTTTT
This sequence comes from Thereuonema tuberculata, assembly GCA_023159025.1. NCBI lineage: Eukaryota > Metazoa > Arthropoda > Chilopoda > Scutigeromorpha > Scutigeridae > Thereuonema > Thereuonema tuberculata. The sequence goes on along the minus strand of JAFIDM010108994.1, from coordinate 8,725 downwards.
TAAAGGCTACCCAACTTTGCTCCTTATCGTAAATTAATATAAACTAAAATTTTAACAGTGTCAACTCTTGGCTAGGCGTGTTCTGCATTGATAGTCCGAAGTGTGTTGAAATCGAAGTGTCCGAGTATCTCACTGCCTCCCAGTCGACAAAACACCGTAATTTAAAACACCTTCCCGCCTTATCGGGGGCAAAAAGTCACGAGGTCAAGAGCTGACTTCCATCAATCGACGATTGATTTCTCACAAATGTTCTGATAACGAATAACTACATCACGATGGTTATGCAAATTTCTTCAGATGTTCAATTTAATAATCTTTAGAATGACTCTCTGACCAGCTGGTTGGCCGTTCATTTGCAGGTGTTCAATCTTAATTAAAAATAAAAGTAATATTTTTTTTTCCTCTCGCAAAAGCTATTTACGATTTTCACACAAAAATAATTAATTTAAAATAAAATTTTGTCATTTTCTCAACATTACGATTTACCAGGATTTGTGACAATAAATTTATGATATTATAACCCTTAATATTCGTTTTGTCGTAATATACATATACACATATATATTGGATCCAAAAATAAAGTAATACACCTGGATATCTGAAAAACAATTTATACAATAATATAATGTTATGCTGTACACGTGAAATTATATTTGTTATATATACAGTATACATATATAGAGGGTGAGCAGGACAGTGATATGAAATTTGAAAATGGCAATATAAAGATAAAATCACTGTTTCTTATCAACCACGTCGGATATATATATATATATACACTCATGGACAAAAAAATTAGCGCACCAAGAAGGAGTCGTCAAAATGAAACGAAAATTTACATACGTAATGACTACTTTGATATAAGTAAATGATTAGAAAATCAAAGAAAAAGGATAATTTATTTCAGAGAAAAAGGCAAAAGAACGGAGGAGTTAATACTCCGTTGGACCCCCTCTAGCGCGAATGCACGATGCGATACGATCGGGCATTGAGTCATACAAGTTCTGTATGATGACTTGAGACATTTCGTTCCATATTTGCTGTAACCTTGCCTCTAGTTCGTTCAAACTCGTGGGATGCCCAACTCGTCGTCCCAAATGATCCCAGATATGCTCGATTGGAGACAAATCTGGGGACCGGGCAGGCCAAGGAAGGGTAGTAACAGTGCGGAGACAGTCTTGTGACACCCTTGCCGTATGAGGCCGAGCGTTGTCTTGTTGAAAAATGGCTCCTGGGAGCCGTTGCATGAGTGGCAACACATATGGTTGCAGGATTTCATGAACATACCGCTGGGCTGTCATGGTGCCACGGAACAATACTAGGGGTGACCGTGTATTGTAGGCAATGGCACCCCATACCATCACACCAGCTGTGGGAGCGGTGTGTCGCTGTACAGCAAAGGCAGGATTGAAGCGTTCACCGCGGGCTCTCCACACACGAACACGATTGTCATAACTGCCGAGATTGAATCTGGATTCGTCGCTAAAGACGACCTGGTTCCATTCCGCTGCAGTCCAGTTTCCTCGTGCGCGGCAAAACTCGAAACGGAGGCCTCGATGGGTGGGCGTCAAGGGCAGCACACGTAATGGGCGCCGCGATACCAACTGTCCTTCAGCAAAGCGCCTTCGTATGGTTCGAGAAGACACAGAGGCCCCTAGTGAAGGTGCTACCTGTGCCGGGATGGCGGCCGATGAAGCAGTTGGCTGTACGCGTGCATTTCTGACTATGTGGCGGTCTTCTCGACGACTGGTCTGTCGAGGGCGTCCTGAGCCTGGTCTTCGTGTAAATGACATCTCTCGGGTCCACTGATCCCAAAACCTCCTCACAACACAATTAGAGCGCCTAATTGACGAGCTACTCGCCTAGCTGACCACCCAGCTTCCATCATCCCGACGATTCTCCCTCTCTCAAACTGCGAAAACTGCGTATACTGTCTTCGAACACGGCATAATGGCATGTCTACCTCAGCTCTTCCTTTGTAAATGATTCAGCACACTCAAACAAGCTTTGATTACCTGTTTTATACTCCACAGAGTACGATGTTCAACGCCCTCTACCGGCTATCCGTAATGCGCAATCACGCTGCATTTCTAATCATTTGCATATCTCCCCGACATGTACCTTCATTGCAAGTTTCGTTACGATCCCGCAATTTTTTCTTGGTGCGCTAATTTTTTTGTCCATGAGTATATATATATAGTATATGTGTGTATATTTTTTTTTTTTTGGAGAGTGTCAGCACCAATTTTTTTTATTATTATCATTATTATTATGATTATTGTTATTTAGGAAATGTAGGAAATATAAATTTGGAAAATTTTAAAAATTTACAAACCAAAGTTTTAAAGTTGATATTTCCTAAAAGAATATGGAATAATATTAATAAAAGGAAACAATTACTACTATAATATAATATATTACATCCTAAATAAAAATGTATATGTACTATAATATTAAATAATTTTTATAGTGTAATTAATTTAAAAGATGAAAGTATAAAAGAAAATTATAATTTGAGAAATAAAAATAGAATAAAACTTGATTATCCTTACATCTACAAATAATATGAAATAAGAAATTTAAATTATATATTTGAGAAAATATTCAATTATATATTTGAGAAAATATTCAATTATATAAATTGGAATACAATTCAAATTCAATTGTAAAAAATGAGATAAAAAATTGGATATTGGATAATATTGATTAATAATTTGTTAATTTTACGTTTGTGCTAATATAATGTTTCAGTATGTTTGAGGATGATAAGTTGATTTTGAAATTATTTTGTAAAATTTAATTAAATGTAATTTTTAATATAATTATTATGTATTATAATAAAATAACAGCACCTGTTCATATTAATTTGAATTCCTAACGGGACTGAATTCTATAAATTTAATAAATGAATAAATAAATAAATTTGCCAAATATTAACTTGTAAAAACGAGCTGTAAATAGAACTTTTTTTTGTTTGATTAAATTTCAACTCATTTAAGTAAAGAAACATAGTCTGCAGAAGGAGTTGTCCGATGGAGACAAAAATTGGTTGAGAGGAATATTATATACAGAATAGAAAATGATTAAAATTTCAGACAAATTGAATGATTTATTTCAGAGTTACAGAGCTACAAAGTAACGAGCTCAATAAGATGTTGACCCATCTCTACCCTGAATGCAAGCTGTCACACGACGTGGCATAGAGTGATAAAGCTCCCTGATGGTCTCCTGCGGTATTTCTTGCCAAATTTGCTCCAATTGTCGGGCTAGGTCATCCACAGTCCCTGGTGGATGCAGTCGCCTTCCCATCATATCCCAGACATGCTCGATTGGAGAGAGATACGGGGATCTGGCTGGCCAAGGAAGTGTTTCACAAGATGCAAGACAGGTCATAGCAACACGTGCCGTTTGTGGTCTGGCTTTATCTTGCTGAAAAATAAGGCCAGGGTACTGCGCAGTTCCGATGCGCTGTAGCTCTCGATATTCATTCATTGGACACCAAAGTTTAATCATTTTCATGGGCGGTCCCAATGTATTTGCAAACGAAATTTCATTAAAATCGGACAACTCCTTCTTAGTGCATCGTTCTTTTTTGGTAATCAGTGTATTTATGTTTTAGGGATTAAAGGGGGTAATCTTTCATCCTCTCATCGAAGTAGGCCGAAGTGATATTTAGAGGTCCTGAATGTAGTGGAATTATAGAATTCATGGGGAGAGGAATAAAAGCAAGAATATGTGATATACTGGATGTAGGCGTCAACGGATAGTTCCTTCCAATGACATTTAATATTTAAGAGTTCAGTATGAATTGAGTAGAAAATCCACTATACGATGATGTTAAAAGGAATTTATTATAATTCTCAAAAATGATGAACAGATTGGTCCTACTCATTTTGTTTATCATTTTTTTTGATTTGGAGTTTTAGCAGCAAGGAGAAAATGAATTTTGCGTATTTCTTTGTTAGTTAATGAATTTCCACGAGGCATGATGAAGTAGTGGCATATATTGCTATGAAAATGAATGGATTACATACTTCAGCAACTTTTAGTTATCTTTAAACAGATTTGGGATATTCCAACCACTTTGCAGGTGTCAAAAATCAAAACATTTCTTAACGAGTTTATATTTTCTTTACAGTTGAAAATTCATTTTATTTTTTTAATTTAAAAGCTACTCAAAATGTTTGAGATATTTAAATGGTACATGAATAAATTTCTTTTGAATAGACTAAAAAAAAAAATTGGAAATAAACAAATCATGTAATAAAAAGTTATTTGAAATACTTGGGTTAGTTTATACTTTCTTTACAGGGTGTAACTATGAATTATCATTTTTCTGGCATTAGATTCCAATTATTCAGTTTTCTAGTGATAATTCAGAGCTCTGAAATATATTTCAACCAAATCCGATCACCGGTTTAAAAACGGCGGCCATTAGAAATTTCCACTTTTTAACTTTTTTTTTTATCTTTTAAAGCCTTATCCTGAAGTTATTTTTAGAGTGTTTCCCACGAACCTTTCAGAGCATTAGAGGAATTGCAAAACTACAAAGAATGAGAAAAAAAAGTTGTCATCCGTTCACAGGATTTTAGGGCACGGGGCGTGATGTCAAAGTTGTAACTTTGCTGCTGTTAATTTTGAGCTTTTCAGCTAAAACGATTACGATTACCTTGGTCTTCAAATCCCGCGTCAAAGTCTTTTGAAATGATCCTCTAATGCTGCATTGTCGTTATCACAGTGAATATTATATCTAGTTTATTTATCTATACTGCTGTGCAAAAAAATTGACTAACGATAATATTTACATTTGGTGTCATTTATGTCAGAAAGGAATGTATGTGTAGCGGACAATTACACATCATCTGAAATCGCAGAAAATAAGCTTTCAAAAGCTACCATTAAAGTCAATATCCAACAATACTGCAACGTGACATTAGGCCTATTCTCAACAACGCTGTCATGTATGGTGTGCACGCGTTCATTGACTATAAAATTACTCAGCAGTCACATTTCAGTGAAGTTCACAGACACACATCTCAATTAATTAAGTTGCAGTATTTACTCATGAAATGGACACATGAAGCAGCAGCTCGAGTAGTTGGAAGAGATGAACACCCAGCGCCCTGTCGCTCCGCATTTGAACATGAGCCAATCTGGCATATTCATTTATTTATTTTATATTTTATTTTATTTCCTTATTTTTTATTTTTTCATATAATGAATAATGATTTAATTATCAGTCATGATGTGCGTAATCATATTAAAGAAGGACCAAACACACACGATAAGTAAAATAAATAAATATAAATACTTTATTATAAAAACTTCATGACATCTTTCGAGGATATTTAATCCTCCTCCTCAGATGATAAACATAATATAAAGGAAAACTCTATGGAACAAGAGATTTAACGTGCTTTAGTACATTTTTACAGTAAAATAAAACAAAGAGCGCACATAACTAAACAAAACACAAATTCACTGAGCTATTTTTTGATATTTGTTCTGCGAATCTATGGCTCCGAACATAATATTTCGGCCATAAGAGAATTTCAACAAGGCAATACAAAGCAATACAAACTTATGCTAGAAGAACGTATTCATCAATCAAGATTAAAGATATAGTATCTTATTAATATGATCAAGTTCAATGCTAATAAGTTATTGATAATTCATATAATAATGTTGCACAGCATCACTTTATATATTTTGTAACAATTACTGTAAAGTATTTGATTATTACTTTGTATTGCTTTGTTGAAACTCTTTTATGGCTTAAATATTATGTTCGGAGCCATAGAGTTTTCCTTTATATTATGTTTATCATCTGAGGAGGAGGATTAAATATCCTCGAAACATATCATGAAGTTTTTGTAATGAAGTGTTTATATTTATTTATTTTACTTTTTGTGTATGTTTGGTCCTTCTTTAATAATGATTTAATTCCATTTAATTTTATATCGTTCATATCATTTGGATACAATTTTAATTTTATAAAAATTTGTTGAATTCTTAAATATTTTAAATAGTTATTGATATGATTAGTTAATCTTTTTTTCTTAGCCATGTGAAATGAAACTTAATGAAAAATTAAATGTAAAGATTAAAGGAATTTTCCTAAAATAATATGTAAATGTTATTGAAAATCATTCTGTTTTTGATTATTGAATTCAAAACAGGAATTTGAGTAACTTGAGAATATTGGCGAAATACTCTGTGTAAAACATCCAAATAAGAGTTGAAGATTAAGGTGATATTTCTGGCAGCTGGTTTGCGGTTTACGGATATATTTGGTTAATTATTATCTTATTCCGTGGTTTCTTTAGCACACATGTGAGGGAAGGGTTAAGTGGAGATTGCGCAGTGGAATCCTTTAATCTAATTAGTCAAAGATCTAGTGCTGGACCCGAAATCTACACAATTAACTTTAGAAATCAGTGAATAATTCTAGAGGGGGAGTCGAGGCTTTTCTGTGAGGCAACTAAGCTTTACTTGTTTGTAAAGAGAGCCATAAGGTCAATGGCGACCCGCAGTCTGGTTTGATCGGGGAGTGATCTTGGCAGATGAGACCGGTCCTTGGGCACCCACAACCTGGCAGGAAGCTCTCTCCCTCAACGCTCCCTAAGTTAAGAGCTATGAAATTGAGAATCAGTGTCAGAGAACGAGTAAAAAAATGGGAAAAAGGATAACTCGTTTGGGAAACGATATAACAGATTTAATGAAAGAACTATATATGTATTAACAGATAGTTTAGGAGAATATAAGGAGAATATATAAGGAGAATATAAGGAGAATATATAAGGAGAATGACTATAAAAGAAGATACATGAATACATGGATATATATATATTACCCCCGGGATTTTCAAAGGAAGTTTATGATGCACTTAAATACATACAAAACACTGACACTAATAATAAATATATGAATCGAGTCCTCAGTCACTTGAATAGTTCAGAGTTCACCGATGATTGTGCACTGATCATAGGCTTCTCAAGAACGATGAAGGAGGTCGGAGTTCAGCTTACTGTCCATACTCTTGTATATCCGAAGAGCAATTTCGACCGGACGCTGGTAACATAGGTGAGATGGTCGGTTTCATTTCTCAGTGGCTTCTTCTACAGATGCAAATCAGTGGATTGGAATTATATAATATAATAAAATTAATATAATATAATAAAATTTTAAAAAAATGTTCTCGGAACGGGTGGAAATATTTTTAATTTGTTAATTTGTGTTTCAGTGTGAACTTTGTATAATTTTTTTTTATTTATTTTTGTATTTTCTTTTTAGATCTTGTCTTGAAGTTACTTAGTTTCACATTTATGGATGCCAAATTTCTGTTGGGAATTTGAAGTTCCTCTTATTGTTATAAATCGGTCGAGTCCAGAAACTAGATCGTCAAGTAATGCTGAAGTAATTTCCACCAGCTTAAAGACTCGGGTATCATGGAACGCTTATGCCGATAGCATGAAGGGGCACCTGCTCACTTCGCTCTAACTGTGAGCAAGTTTCTTCATGAACATTTTCCAGAACGCTACATTGGTGGCGTTATTCCAGCTTCGCCAGCTGCATATATATATATATATTTCTTGGTCCATCTTATGCTTAATTCAAACAGCGACCAAGATGTCATGTTCATGCTTAATTCAAAAGCACTCCAAGCAGACAACTTTGCCCCGTTAAGAATCTCATCCAGCCACTCTTACAAACTGAAGATATCATTACGTCAACGGAGCATCCGATGTACACGTTTTTCCATTGGCCAGTCCTATCCAGCACTTCATTGGCCCAAACAATTCAATATTTTAAATTAATTTCATCGGTTTATGTTTTTTATATATAAGCATATATATCTTTCGTAATTGTCAGTCGATAAAGTCTGGGTCGCAAAGGCGAAACCGGTTCTCAGTATCCATTTTTTAATGTGTTAAAAACCTTATAACTTTTTAATTTGTGTGTCGGTGGCAAATTTGTATGTTTTTGTTCTGACGGACATTAAATTTGACATTGAAGTCGAACATAATAACGTCATATCCTTCTAGAATTAAAAAGTTAGAAGACCCAATTCTCATATCAACTGTAACGGCTCGAGTTTGTTACATCTTTTCCCGTTTCCTATCCCTTTAATTTTTTCCAGCGTTTTATATATGATGATTCTTCAGATAATAGTTTCTTACTTTTATTTCTCCAAACTTCATCTTAACTTCTCAAAAGCAGTTGTTTCAGAGATGTTTATTCGTCTGACAACCATCTTAGCTTCTTTTCTTTTCCAGCTTGCTTTATTATCTTTTCTTTGTTCCTTTAAATATCCCAGCCTGTAAAACAGATGTTTTTCCCAGATATCTCGTCGCCTCCTGTATGACGTCACAAGAGGGGAAATAAGTTGGTGAAAGAGGAAAAACAAAGAACAGTGTGAACAGTGAGCTAGCGAACGAGAAGGGCAGACAGCAATTCAACTCAGCTGCCATTCGAAATAGCTCACTACCGAATAACTCTCTGCCGCAAAATACAGCTAGACTCAGCTAGGGTTTCGGACCCCGGAGAATTATTGCGTCTAGGAACGTTCTCTAAATCTTCAGGTATGCTTAATGAGACCATATTGCAGCAGACTGAAGCCTACAAATCCGAAAGATAGCAAAATCCGAGAGATTCTGATTGCGTTTCAAGAACGTTCTTTCCAATCCACTGATTTGCATCTGTAGAAGAAGCCACTGAGAAATGA
>JAFIDM010108993.1:0-10198 GCA_023159025.1 Thereuonema tuberculata | reverse complement strand
TGTCTTGAATTCCCGGTGTCAAATATTCCAAAAGCAGCTCAGTGATAGTCATTTGTTGTGCGTTTTTATCCCTTTTTATTCCTTTGTAAAATTCTTGTATTCACGTAAAAATTTCCATCAAAATTCTTCACTTATTTTATTCCGCTGGATAAGTACCTTGCTATTTAATTCCGCTGGATAAGTTCCTTTGCTATTACAGGAGACTACACTTCGCCAATGACAAATATCGTTCTTTTTGCTTGTTGTTACTGCAGTGTATTTGCAAATTATTTTATATAGAATTGATTACTACACTCGCAGTGTTAACGATTCGGTGTCTTTCTGTTGGATATTACGCTAATTTGCATGGAATAATTTCGGAAATTCTTTTCGTTTTAGAAGTTGAAATAAATATATATTCAACTCATCGCCATGATGAAGTCCGTTTTTTCTTTCAATTTTTATATTTGAAAGTTGAAACTACTTTTGATATGATAATGTAGAGAGACTACATTCATTGAAAGAGACAAGGAATTCCTTTCACGTTAATCTTCAAGCGTGGATTAAGTTCATCGATTTCATGATCATTCATATCTGATATACTGTACTTTTACAAAGAGTAGCTAAGAATCTCTGTCTTCTATGTTTTCTTATCACTAATCTCCTAGGTACAAGAATAACTGTATAGCATCTAAAAAACTTAGCAGAAGATTAGAAGAAAATATTTGGTCTCAGAAAAACGGCATGATGCTTTCTCGTGTAACATAACGGAAGATGGAAATTCAAAATGGCGGATACGAAGACACCATGAAAACTGAACCTATCTTTTACAGACATACCAATCACTGACAAGAGTTAACAAACCACTTTTATTTCACTTGTATTACGTAAATGAATAGAAATTGATAGACAAGAATTATGAAGAAGTAGAGAATTTATATTTTGTAAATATTTATAAATATTTTTATAATATTTACATTTTTTTTAAATAAGAACTGCTCTGGAACTGCTGCTTCAGACTGAATGGCTTTGATGAGTCAGAGAACTCCAGTTGTTGATTATTGATATTTAGCTTATAATAAATAAAAATATACTAAATGATTCCTGCAATTCAGAAACCAGATGAACGATCAAGACGGCGGCTCTCCATGTGGCTCACATCGCTCAACATCGATTCGAATTCTGATTGGGGCTTGAATGTTTCTTTCTCTATAATGTGTGTGTTTTTCAACGCTTATTACTAAAAACACACATTGAAATGATTATGTCATCAAAGAAACAAGAAAGTGATTCCTTAATATGTTATTTTTTTCTACAGACAATCTTATTGTAGGTACACTATTATAGGTATCTCATTACAGTATTATACATATTACATTATTGGGACAGTAATACAGCTATCTCTTTTTAGGGACACTAGCATGCGTGTTTGATTAAAGGGACAGTATTATAGATATCACATTTTAGAGACAGTAATATAGCTATCTCTATTTACGGATACTAACATAGTCATCTCATTATGGGAACAGTATTACAGATATCGCATTATAGGAGCAATAATATAGCTGTTTCTTTAGGGACACTAACATAGATATCTCATTACAGGAACAGTATTATAGATATCTCATTGTAGGGGCAATAATACAGCTGTTTCTTTTAGGGACACTAACCTAGATCTCTTATTATAGGAACAATATATCCCGTTTAGAGCTGTTTCTTTTAGTGACACTAGAACATAGATATCTCATTACACGGATAATATTGTAGATATCTCTTACAGGAACTAAAATTAATGTACGTATCACTCATGTAGTCATCCTCTGTTCCAGGATTTTCTTTTGACAAACTTCGACGTCATTCATCAATGTTCCCTCTTTCTTTTCCCACCCACCCATGTCCCTCTCGCTTTACGTGTACTCGACTTCATTTTGTCGAGATAATCGCTTGCCGTCGTCAATTATTATTTACGACCCACTATCGAAGGTGGAAACCTGACTTATTTATGGCCGCGAAAGAGTCATAGTTTGTCGAAGGGTTGATTTCACAGAAAAAAAAGAATTAAGAATCCTTTCGTCACAGCAGAGGGGAATTTTCTATTCAATCAATGAATAACATCATCGTAGAGGGGAAAAAAAGAAAGAAAAAGTCATCCCTATTTTAAAATTGGCAACTTACCAAAAAGAAGCTTTAGGCTAAACTTGAAATATACTCATTAACTGAAGCAGTTTTTCATGCATTTTTAAAGGGATCAAGGGAAATTAGAAGGCTAATCCATTATAAAATGGCTTATAAATAATTAACTCATAATTGTTCAAAAAAAAAAGTTTAAAAAAATAGAATTTTAAAAAATAATTTAGGGTAAATTTAAGTAACCAGATGCCATTTTAATATTTATAATTGTATAGGGGCTTTATATAATTTACTGTAAAGGGGCGAATCTATATTTCTATGAAAATGTCTAATTATTTGTACAAATTTTTGGCACATACCTTGTTGGTGATGTTTCCTTTTTTTTTTTTTTTTGAAAAATTTAAATTTCAAAATCGAACATTGTCTTTGAGTATTACACGGATAGTACGACTATCAGAATTTACTCCAAAATTTTCTATGCACTTCATATTGATTTTGTTTCGTTAGTGCTTGTTGTGTTTTCTTTTGCCAACTACAGTCTTGCCTCAGACTTCTGTGGACAATGTTAAATGATTAACAGTAACACTGAATTAAGGTTCTCTTTTTTTTATTTCGTCACCATAGGAATGAGTTTTAATTTTCCTCTATTTATTGTTTCAATGCCCTAATAGTGAGAAAGCATACGTCGAAGACATTGTTCGTTGTCTTACTGCGAACTACAGAAATTTGAGACGAACTGTAATTTTCAATGTTTGACTTCTCAATTAAGCAAGGGTAAGGTTTCTGAGACTTTTTGAGAAATTACGAACATTTAAAAATCTATATATTACTAAATTCTTTTCCGTCTGTCCGGCGCAGTTCAACAAAGGACAAGGGTGTGCCTGTGTAAGTGTTGCGAATGCAAAACGCGCAATTGTTGTGATTTCCAATATTCACAACGGTAGAGCAACAGTGGAAAACGGATGTTCAGTTTTCATTATTGCGAGGAAATCGACAAGTGCAAAATGAGCATAGTTGAACTTCAAAATGTTGCGTTCTCTCTGTCAACAATGGCGCGCGCTATCAAATAATGATTTCATTCAAAAAGGAATAACATATCACTATTTGCTCAACTATTCAACAAATCATAACCGCTTTTATTGGAAGCGATTCTTCTTGGATTATCCGTGCTCTTAAATAACAACCAATCTAAATTCCTAACCTTATTTACTGTAAACTCAATTTACTGTAAATTCAAAGAATCACCAAGCCAAATTGTTAACAGTAATAAGGTTAGGAATGTATATTGGTTGTTATTTAAGAGCACGGGCTAATTGTATATTTTCATACATCATATATTGTAAACGATATTGAGAGGAAACGATTGGAAAGAACACAACAGACAGATTTGGATCGAAAGAATGAAGCCGAACGTAAAAGACGGTCAAGAGCTAAGGAGACAACGGAAGAGACACAAGAGAGACAGAGGTTAGACGCCGAGCGACATCAGACAGAGAGAGAGACAGAGACTTAGGTCCCCGAACTCTACTTCATCTAACATCCATCTCAACATATCTCTTCTTCAAACATCTATATCAATCAATCTGTACACGGGGGTCTAGTTACTTTGAAAATCCTTTCGTCCCTAATTTACTGAATGATTAAAAACTTTCACATTAGCTCTATCCCGAAATATTCGTCTTTTCGTGACATTAGTTAAAATAGTTAGAGGTCACTTTTCGACATAAGAATCACAAAAAAATCATGTCGTAACATTTTCATACAAATGTTTATTAGACTACTAAAGGAATCCACCAAACTCTTACAAGAATATAGAAATTAACGTTGTACTGAAAAATAAGATTCAGAATAAATGCAGTTAAATTATTTAGTGACTTAGGATAATCCATTACGGATATGTAATTCTTTTACTTAGAAAATATTTCCCGCCCTCTCTTTCGATGATGAACTCCACAATTCTTACCCTGTTTTGACATTGATTCGTTCGCACTCCTTATTTTAGAATGAAGTAAAAAGTCTTGCTTCGTTTATATCTCCAAGAGTCCGAGAAGATGTGTATCTCGGCCGTACATAGAACCTTGAATTAATCTTGTCTTGCTAAGGACAACAAAACGAAGCTATTAGGTCAGTGGCAGCAAAACCTTCCTCTGCGTCCTTCTTACAGTATTATTTTGGAAGCGCTGTGCAAACTTGTATTTCAAATATAGCTTTGCCCCAAATTGCCAACAATATCTTCCTAGCTATTTAATCGGTATCTTCCTAGTTTTCAAGATTGCGTTGGTCAAATACGCTAGAAGATTAGAGGGTCGATTTTTATCCAATATCGATGTCAGCAAAAGATTACATTTAGATAAAGTACTTAGGAATCATCGGAAAGATTGTGGAATATCAAAAATCAAGAAAGCAACAACAAATATATAATAAAAAACGTATGGAAAAACTCACATGCTAGCATTCTTTATTTTGTATTTATTGTTGCTGTTTTAATTTTTTAAGGTTCCTTAATATTTCCGACGGTCATTCTCCGTATTGAAACCTCGTTGTATATTGGTGACTATTCCCAGCTGATGATCGCCAAAGATCGAGAAATAGCTGTCCTGGGATGTCACTTAGTAAATACTTGGTCTCAACCATTGTTACTTAAGAATCAGTTTTTCATTCAGCAGAATACTGTGAAATGTAATAGGGACAAATTATTTTCTCTACCTCGCCAAGCTGTCCGCTTCAGCACTGCGCATTCTTAAAAGAGTTTTATGAATTAATATGATTGACGCAAGCTGTTCGCTCCAACGAATTGGATCAGCAATTAGGTTCATGAAAATTAAGACGATCGTGGCGAAACAGCCGTTTCAACAATGCCAACTTTAAATTATCTTTGGTGGCACAGCTACTGACAAGTAAAGGGCACGATAGCGTCACCGGAGTTGACGGTTCAGACCATATGCATTCGAAAGATCTTCCGTAACTAAGTCAACCAGCAAAATTTTAGCGGCAGACAGCCAGGGGTATAGGAGTTATGAAGGATCAAAGTTAACATGGTGACCTATGGGAAATCACTTACAAGTCACCGCAAGAGGCTGATAATTAGCCTGCAACCTTAGATAAGGATGAGACAGACACAATAAACAGATATTGATAGGAAAATAAGCAAGAAATTGTTATTGATCAGCTTTAAATCAGATACAATCGATGTGAAGTTCAGCGAACAAGGCGTGCGAAAGGCAGATACTCTGTTCACTGACAAGATAAAGGGTACGACAGCGTCACCGGAGTTGCCGGGCAAGAGACACCTTCCCTGAAAGCTTCTCTCAGGGGGGAGTTCAATGGTCGAGTTTGCCTGGCAGACAGCCAGCAGGAGAGAAGGAGGAGACGGTCAAGTCCGGGAACAGATCAGGCTGCCGGACACACCTCTTTCTGTTGCCTCTTACTTTTTTTTTCTCTTTGCCTCTCCACATCTCTCTCCTTCTCTCTCACTCACCTTCTTACACTCTCCTCACACCGAAAGGTACTTTTTCTTATTATATGTTTTTGTGTTGTGTTAAATGTTTTTCCTCCTTCTATATCTGCCAAAGGCCTCTTACACAGAGACTCATCTAGTTATAGAAACATGATAAAGTACGTGTTCTACAAATGCGAGTACCTCGACATTGAACCTGATCCGTGGATAAGTTCTAACGACTACTGCTTCGATTCGATCATCAATGACAGATGCTTCAAGTGTGACAGCATTGAATTCGTTAAATGTGCACACTGTGAACAGAGTATCTGCCTTTCGTACGCCTTGTTCTCTGAACTTCACATCGATTGTGTCTGATTTTAAGCTGATCAATAACAATTTCTTGCTTATTTTCCTATCAAATAAGCTTATTGATCTGCTTATTGTGTCTGTCTCATCCTTATCTAAGGTTGCAATCTACTTAAAAGCCTCTTGCAGTGCCTTGTAAGTGATTTCCCTTAGGCCACCATGCTTGCTTATGTTTTTGTAGTGAATGTGGATGGCAGAGAAGCCAAGCACTGCGACCGGAAGTCTATTGTACCAACCCACGGAAAGAAGGACAGACGGAGAGAAAGACTGAGAAAGTATGGTGGGAGAAGTGCAGGGAAAACGGGAGAACCCCTAGAAAACCTGCCCAGCGCGGATCGTCCGCCATCACGAAACCCACATGAGAACCGAACTCCGGTACTCAGAGGGCCACCATGTTAACTTTGACCCTTCAAAACTCCTATATCCCTGGCTGTCTGCCGCTAAAATTTTGCTGCTTGACTTAGTTATGGAAGATCTTTCGAATGCACATGGTCTGAACCGACAACTTCGGTGACGCTATCGTGCCCTTTACTTGTGAGACGTGTATATTTAGAATTCTTTGTACTTCAAACTGTATTGTAACTGTAAACTGTAAGATACATGCGAATATGATATTATCATTCTTTGAATTTTAATACAATGACTAAAAAAAAAGTAAAATGTAATAGTAAAACTTTGCTGTAATAGTAAAAATAAATCTAGATGTAATAGCTGTTTAAATTTTGATATGTCATTAAACCAGGCTGCAGATGACTATTTGAGAGAATGTTGTAATTTCTAATATTACAAATAAATTAGCATCATTAAGTAACTTAATAACAAATATGATAATAAGATAATAAACTTCTTTATTATGGTCTTTAAATATTCTTATATTAAAGTTAAAGATTTTAATTCTTGCATTTTTTTGTTTTGTTTTTTTGCAAGAGGACCAGGAAAAAAGGAAATTTTATTATTTTATTAGTATATTATTTTTATTTTCGCAATACCCAATATTTTTTCGTGTCACATGTAATAAACTGAGAAAGTTATCATTCTTCTGGGGGTTTTGCTAAAAAACAAAATGGAAAACAAATTTTACGTGCCTAATAATTCAACAAAATTGTAACTAGGCTACGGAAGACACAAGGAACCAAAAAGATTTCGCAAATTCGAGCTGTCACCGGAGAGAGACTGAGACGGCCGTTTCGTGCTCTTTAGGACCCATCAGCCAGACATGGCCATCCCAGACTTTCACCGGTGACAGCTCGAGGGGCGAAACCCGTAGTTACCAAGTTTGTGGAATTATTAGGCACGTAAAATTTGTTTTAAATTTCGTTTTTTTTTTGTTTTTTGTTTTTTTAAAAAAGCATGGAAATCCAGATAAATTTTTTTTTTAAGATTTGTGTGATCTGTAGGCTTTTACGTAATTTAAATCCAAAGCTTAAGAAAAATAAATAAATAAATAAATAAATAAAAATAGTTCTTGGGTTTGAATTGGGTTTGAATTGAATTGGAAGCTATCATCAAGAAGGAACAAGTCTCTATGAAATGACTATGGTATATTCGTTTTACACGGTTCAATATTCTTCTTGATTGAGTGAACTCCAGTAAATTACCAGTGAATTGCTTCGCATTTGTCAGTGGCTTTCGTATAAAGTATTTTGGTGTGGATTCGTTTAAAAGTAAAATTTTTCGTTGTGCATTAAAATACGATATCTTCATTCTCCGACAGCTGCCGGCTTTATTTTTTTTTCTCTCTCTGCTCGTGAAACGATCAAACGCGAAATCCAAGTACAAAATTGATTTGGACAGATGTGAAATGGTTCCTCTTTTGCCTCTTGAGTTAATGGTATTTCCTTGTAACGAATTTCGATGAACAGCCAATGTAGGCATCCTCTCTCAAAAGAAAAAAAGAGATACATTCCCAAGTCCATTAATATTTAAAATCAGCGGATGTCTACCGTTAATCCTCCATGGAAATGTAGCTTTCAATCTCTTTATTAGTTTTAGTAACAGAGCTGATTCACGAAGAAATCCGATGTTTGCTGTTTTCTGAAATAAGTAAATAAATGAAAGGGTATCCGTACTTTCCCATCGGTAAATATAAATATTAAAAATGGGACAAAGAGGAAACGAAAATTGAAATGACTTATTTATTTATTTTTTTAATGAATATATTAACGTGCAAGTGTGATAAATATGAAGCGACCCTTTGCACAAAACATTAGAAACAGATTTAAAAATAAAATAAAAATATAAAACAAGTTACAAGTTTCGAAGACCTTTGGCGGTTTTCTTCTTCGGACCACAAATGTGTATCCGAAGAAGAAAACCGCTATAGGTCTTCGAAATTTTTTAACTTCTTTTTATTTTCTTTGTAAATCTGTTTCTAATGTTTTGTGCAAACGTCGCTCGTATTTATTTATTTTTTGTTTTGTTTTTGAAAGTTATCATCAGTTGAGGGGATGCTGAAGTGTTACGTCAGCATTCAAGGAGGGGGAGAAGGGGTCAGAGCAATGCTTACGTAAGACAGACAAACATGCACGCGAGAGAGAGAGCGCTGAGCGAGATAGACTTTTTCCTCAGTTTTTCATGTGTACTTTTATATTTAATTTGTTATATTTTAATTCAAAAGTGAATATTACGTAATTTTGACTGTTTTAATTTATTGTTCAGTCGTATTTACTGTTGTCGTATTTGATTTGTTAACGATTTAGGCTAACGAAATCTTATGTAAGCACAAAGGGGGGGGGGGTAAAAGATTAAAAATGTGCTTACGTAATACTTGAACGCCCCCCCCCCCCTAATAAAGATTAGGGGTTTAGAAACAAGTTTTAATTTTAAAATTCCTTTTGTCTAATTTTTTATTAAATAATTCTAATCAATTTCAGGGAATGGCGAAAATGAAAAGGCTTGATGTTTTTCTCCATCTCTTAGTAATCACCTCTCGAATTTTCAATTACTTCTTGAGTTTGAGGTGGTTTCTTTCTTTTTTATTTATTTATTTATTTATTTATTTATTTATTTATTTATTTATTTATTTATTTATTTATTATTACAATATTATATTTATATAATTTATATTATTTATTAAGATTTATTTATTTATCTATTTATTGCAATACATTTGCCGTATTCAAGTGTAATGATATTTGTTTACTGGTATTTTTTGCTCGTTTCGCGAAATTTACATCACATTGTTATTTAAATATTATGAAAAGTGCATAACTTAATGTACTGTATTTGCCATCGCTTGGAAACAAAAAATCTTCCATCAAATCAAAAATATCACGGTGCTGATCATTAGTACTTTAAAAGGTTTGAATTTTGTATCAATATTAGGGATGGGGCGAAATTGGAAATCGATTAAAAAAATAGAAAATAAATTCTAAAAGATTTACTCAGATTTTAATCACACTGTAGCAGAACATTGTAGAGAATTGATAAAAATTGTCTTAAATTATTAAAAATAATCGACTTAATCCTTCTTCACAATATATACTATATATTTAATTTTTGATTTGTTCAAATCTACATATCTAAAAAGAAAAGTCCTGACTCACTCACTGACTCATCAACGCCCAGCCGAAACCCTTGGACAGCTGAAATGTTGCACTGAGGTTCCCTTTATGATGTAATGTATGGAATAAGGCCGGATGATAGGGAATAAAGAGGAATTGTATTTTCGCTTTAAAGTTGCCTTATCGATATGTAGGTGTGTGGCGCCAACCCGCAATACAACTGAGTTATCCGGAGAAGCCACAACGGGCTGAGAACTCGTATATTTTCCGATCTCGATATTAATTTTCTAAATAATTTTTTTTTTTTATGCTGTGTTTGCAAGGGTTCCGGAGTGAAGCGACAGTACCCGGCTAGTATTAAGATTAGTGCAGAGAATAAATAAATAGAATTAAAAAAAAAAAAAATCAGAAACCAAAGAAATCATTCTTTTTTTATGTATATATAATAATGTTTTATAGAAGGTTTTAAATAGAAAGACTGTTTTTTTTTTCTTCCTTTGTGCACCATCACAGATTCGATATTCTATTTCGATTGGAAATAGGCGCGTTATTGTCGCTTCAATCATTCTCGAGTCTTCGCTATTTACTGAGAGACGTTAATTGGGCACTGCCTCAAACGGAACTTTGTGCAGTCATCATGCCGATTAAAAATGCGAGAGAAGTATTCGAGGTCCTGAAGAGAGTTTACGGAGATAATTGCCTCTCATCTGCCCTTTCGTAACGGTCGTGAGTCAATTATGGACGACTTTAGACCTTAATAATGAAAAAAAAAAAAAAAAAA
>JAFIDM010108991.1:0-10200 GCA_023159025.1 Thereuonema tuberculata | reverse complement strand
TAATCTTCTGCTGGAGCAAGGGTTTATATTATAACAGCTCCCCGTAGGTTTAACATCCTACAGATAATAAATTAGTTATTTACGTTTAAATCAATAAGAATGATTTAAGAGACTGACTTGCTGAATATAAGAAAGAAAATAATAATAATAATTGTTGTACTATAGCATTCAAAACTTGTGAATGAATGTGATTAAACAATCCCTATGATGTAAATAACATAACATACCGTATGAAGCAGGATGGCATTGTTTAGGTTTGTTGCAAATAATGAAGTGTTCTCCCTTGTGTTTGTATTATGATTTGCTAACTTCCATTGATAAGGAATGGAAAAAGAAAAAGTCTTAGCCATGAAACTATCTAAAGTGTAATGATTATAGAAAAACTCAGGGAGTTTTCTAAAGCAATTTGATTCAATAAGGATACATTGAATCATGGATTAAAGTTAAAATTTCGTATTACGAGAAGCTAAAGGAATTAAATACGAAATTGAATGGTACGATCAAGCCTATATATATATATTTCATCGTTGCCAAGGCAAAAGCAAGAAGAAATCTCCGATTCCGGGATTATCCATGATTGTTAATGACCATGTATTTGAATAAAAGGATTCATATTCAATACATAAAGCAGCTCTAGAAAGATTGCGGGGAAAAGAACTGTAAGTTGACGTTTCCTTTATTTTTCCTACACACATTCATTGACGTACAGATGAAGTAATAATAGAGGGCAATTACACTGAGAATAGGACAAAGATACAAGTAAATATAAGAGAACTTTATTATTCAAAGATTAAGAATTTAGTGTTAGGAACACAAATTCGATACGAGATTTACATGCATGACAAAAGACATTTTCATGCATGGTGAAAACCATTTTATCGCTAATTTCAACTAAATGTTAAGGAACACTTTCAAAAAAGTCAAATATTTAGTGAAGAGCAGAAACTGTTATGCTGATTAAGAATTGAATGCATTAAGGCATTGAAAATTATAGAAGATATCCTAGTATTGATACATTAATTGCTTAAGGAATTAAACCATATGTTTAACTGTTTATTTTAGTCTGTAAATCATTCAGAGGCAACTTTACATCTAATAAGAGTTAAGTAATCGAGTTAAAGTAAAAGGTATAACAACCTTATAGAGTCTATATATACACATTAATCTAAGTTATGTACTCTCTCTCGAACAATAATAATTTATTAATTGAAAATAATAAAGAAATAAACTTCAAAAACCTACCATTGGAAATATCTTAGTAATGGAAAAAAAATAAAAAAGTAATTTATTATTTAGGATAAAAAAGAACTAATGGAATAAAGAAAACAGAAGTGAACTAAAGATTTTTTGTAACCAGTCGCGAAAATAAAATAATAAGGAGCAAAAAAAAAAATCCTGACTTCGTCATCTGTTTACGATGGCTTAATGTTTAGAGAATATTTTTTTTTACTTTTTTTTTGTGGGAGGGGGAGGAAAAAAAATAAAAAACCTATTTAAGCCTTCTTTATTAGAAGCATGTTTTCGTAGAGTATAGCAAAAATCCAATAGGGAACAAAATTAGATTTTTTTTTTCTTATTTGATTCAAAAACTGATACACATTCACTTACAAAATATAAATAATTAAAATAGCAAGAAAATATTTGTAGGTTTGTTTCTAACGAAGCTTTAAAAACATCTGTCATCTTATAAATGCATTTAGCTAGAATTTATTGTCGAATCTAATTTCTTCTTCCTCTAATAAAAACTAATACAAGGAAGATGTAGTTTTTTTGAGGCATTGTTTTAGACCCAAAAATTAGGCATAAATATTCTTGGAGTTTGAGCAAATGTATAACAAAATCAAACGTAAATTGTAAACAAACTTCCAAAATTTCAGCTGCCGTAGATAAATAGTTTTCTAGCTTAATTGATTTCAGACTGATGGATGGATAGATACATGTTTTCGACATAGTATTGAAATTTGAAGCAAAAGATCTTTAGATTTCAATATCAATATCAATAACAAAAAAGTTCTAAGTTTTTATTCCTGTCTCCGATTCCTCTTAATCAGCGTCATTATTAATTGACAAAGCCTATTTCGTCGCAAAACTTAACACGTGGGTAAAACAACAGTAGAATATAGTAACCGACTCACATTGACTGTTTCATCAATATGTTTAGATTATTGTTCGTTAGTTAACAATGCAGGAAGTCGTAATCTCTCTTTCTGTTGGTCATCGTAACAACACAAACAGCTCCATCTCTTCGCTCCTCAAAAAGGTAAGTTTGAAGTTCAAATGTAAATCCTGAACGTAAAACAAGAACAAAAAATTAAATCTGTTTGTTACTTAATGTATTGTTAAAGATAAGAATTTTCAGATTAAGGTTAGACTGTTCCAATCATAAACATTATTGCAGCTGTCAGTTCCATTATTATTTAGTTAATCTAAGGCTGAATTCATAAATCAAATCTTTAACAACATATTTAGTCGAATAAGAGATTTCTTTTCTTTTTTTTTTTTTGTTCTATCTTCAGATTTTAGGTTACAATATTCAAACTTACATCAGATGAACGAAGAGAGAAAGCCTGTACAATGAATAATGCGACTTATTTCAAGATAGTAACATGTTGAATAGGAGGAAAATTGATATCTAACAAATTGTAAGCATCCTCGTACAATAGCTTTTTTTTTTTTTTTTTGCGAATGATGTTCAATTTAATGAATGAATAGAAAATCTCCCTAACAATAAAAAGTTAATAAATAAATAAATAAATAAATAAATAAATAAATTATTCAAAGAAGGGAGTTTAGCTAAAAAAAAAATTTTTTTAAAAAGATAGATTTCATTGATCATTAAAAATAAAAGAATGAAAGAAAGAAAATGAAAATAATGATATCTTATCAAATTTCAATCTTTAATTAAAATGCTAACTGATGATAAAGAAAAACACTAACAAGTGGGTGAAGAAACAACTCAAAATTCAATTTTATTATCGAAAGGAATGATTGGCATTGGAAGTAATTGATCTATTTCATTAATGGGAAATATTTAATAGATCATAGATTGCTGATATAGGATTTGGTTTGTAACTCAATAGAACAGGTAATTGTAGTTCGCTATTTTTTTAATTATTGGAGAAGGAATAATACGTCTGGTTGATTGTTCGTTCAAGATTTTTTTTCAATAATGATGACCTAAGAGAGAGAGTGGGAGGGTTTCAAATAAGAAACAGAAACAGAAATATATATATATATATATAGAAAGAAATGAAAAGAAATTAGATGAAAAAAAAAATAGGAAAAAAAGTCTAAGCGGAGACGAGAAATGAGTTGAAGTCTCTGGCATCGGTCCAGACTTCATTGGGCTTTATTTTTACAGAGAAGGGATAAAAAGTGGAAAGAAATCAGTCAGTCGATGGTCGGCAGACGATGGTTTTTGTAAGAGCGGAGGAAGTGGAACCTAAAGAGAAAGAAGAAAAAAAAAATGAAGACGAAGAAGGAAAAAAAAAAGGAGGGAAGACGGCGAGAACGAGAGAGGAGATACGAAGAGAAGTGGAGGGATGGAGTGAAAAAATGAAGAAAGATAAAAAGCAAAAAGAGTTAGAGAGAAGGAAGAGAAGATATGCATCAAGGGAAAACAGAGCCACACCATCTAGAATAGACGTCTGCCACCTACTGGCCGAGAAAGTATCAGTCGATCAGCAGCAGTCGTACGGGTTGCAATGTGAAACTGTAAAAGATAGCGAATTAATGTCAGATCCAAATTCAAGATGGGATTAACTATTTCAGGCTTGTAAATATTTCATTAAAATACATTATTTCAGTCTAACAAGGAAGTGCGTGACCTCGAACGCTGAGAACCGCACGAAAATGTGCATAGAATATAAATCGCTCATGGCAAAAACAGTGGTATGAATCATTCTCGTGAAAACTGTACGACTTACTACGAGAGACAATTGAATGATCATCTTTTGAAGGTCCAAGAGAAGAACTTCGGTAACGCAAAGAAACAAAATATCGATATAATACGATCAAAAAACATAAATATTTCAATGTCGTGACTATATTGCTATATTTCCCTCTGCTTAAAATAATTACGCTAGCTGAACAACAAACTTTTGCTACTGACCTGATAGTGTTGCACAGCTATTCATTCTTCAAATTGTGCTAGCAGATAACAGCTGAGTTTTGCATGGGAATGACTCACATTACTGTTTTTGGGATGAGCGATTTATATTCTAAGCACATTTTCGTGCGATTCTCAGCATTCGAGATCACGCACTTCCCTTGTTAGTGAAACCGTAAGTCTCAAGGAAAACTATCGTCTTTATTCTCTGAAAATTGATCACAAAATCTGTAAATCAAATAAAAAAACGTAAACTGTATTCTATTTATAAAATGAAATATTCAAACAGTAAGAGAATATCTTAGGATGGGAATAATCAAACGGTTACGTTTTGAAGCATTTACAGCTTAGAAATATTTTTTACAGCTTCTGTCTTTTTTTTTTATCAGCAAACTCTTCAATTATAAAGTTCCAAGTAACTTTCGTAGATCACAAACTTTCAATAGGTGGATAGAGAAAAGAAACTAAGAAAAAAAAAACAAGAAAAAGATAAATGAAACACAAAGGAGAAAAAAATTAATAAATTTGCTCTACGAGACTTGGTTTATTAACCAAAAAGCCAATAGACATTGGCGTGGAACCTGTCCCATCTGCCTTCTATTTTGCACGGATGGCTTCAGGATACGAATCATTACTTTAACTTCTTATTGCAACAGTGTTTTTAGACGTTTGTTGAAGTAAGTTTAGCAAGACTTGCAGATGAACAAAAAAAATGTCCTTCCATCCCATCAAGATTTTTTAATATTTCCTATCCGTCGTTTATTCTTTCGGTCATTCTTTTATCTTTGTTTGGAATATTTCTGCTGCATTGATACACAAGCTTGTTGATCCTAATGTATTATCTCTACTGTTTGGGTGGTTTTTCAAACTTTGGCACCTTTTACGTCTTCTTTTCATTTAGATTAGAACTTGAATTAGTTTTATAATTTCATTTTTATAGATGGGCATTAAATAAATATCTAGAGGAAATTTAGATCTAATATAAGAATTAAGTATTTTGCTGATATTGATTTTATCAAAAAATG
This sequence comes from Thereuonema tuberculata, assembly GCA_023159025.1. Classification (NCBI taxonomy): domain Eukaryota; kingdom Metazoa; phylum Arthropoda; class Chilopoda; order Scutigeromorpha; family Scutigeridae; genus Thereuonema; species Thereuonema tuberculata. The sequence goes on along the minus strand of JAFIDM010108991.1, from coordinate 5,067 downwards.
TTGAAGTAAAATGAAATAAAATTAATTCTTTAATTTTCTTATTGTCTGTATTATAATTTATTTTTGTTAATTTCAATCTAAACTTAATAATATCTCAAATTAAATGTAGAAGATAAGTATTTTTAATTATTTTGAAGTCAAAATATTTTAAGAAATATTTTAATTTAGATTTATTTAAAAGAAATAAGAAATTTTTAACAAAAGAAATTCTATCCATATATATATATATGAAATACCAATTCGAAAATACATTTGTAATTATAAAACTAATTCAAGTTCTAATCTAAATTCTGATTGTCAATGCAAATTATATAATAATAAATATAAATGGATTTTCATATTGTAACAGGAGATATAAATTTTATTAAAGATATTGCTTTAAAAGATTTTTTAAATTTAGGAATTAACTATAGATTGAATCCAAATAAAAAATGTAAACAATTAATTGATATATTTATTAAAGATATAAATAATTTTATATTGGAAACCAGTTTTAAATATAACTTCTGTTATGAAAATTTCATTGAATGGAAACTTAATTTAATATCTAAAATCAATAACATTAAACATACATCATATGATAGAGTTAATAGTTCTACAAATCACAAATTTAATTTACTTAAAATTAAAAAAAAACATTTCTATTTATCACAAAAATTATATTTTCACTAAAAATTAATAAAACTAAAGATTCTATTTTAAATAACTTGGATAAATGTTTTTCTAAATTTAAAGATCAATTTAAAACACTTAAATATAAAAAAATTAAAATTAACAGAAATTTAAATTAATTATTTCTAAATCCAAAGATGCATAAAATTGGCAAATTTAGAATGATTTGTAGTACTACTAATTCTATTTTAAAGCAATCAAATATTATTTTACAAATTTTTCTCAGTAAATTACATGAAATTATTAAAAATAAAATTAATCCTGATTTTTATTGGCTTATTCATAATCATGATGATGATATTAAATATGTAAGTAATAATAAAATTTTTAATATAATTACAGCAGATTTTGAAAATTTATTTACAAATATACCTTTATATTCTTTATTAGAATAAACAAAATTTTTAATTTCAGAATTTAATATAAATAATTTATTTAATATTTCAAGTAATAAATTTCTTAACTTTTCTTATTTAATTTATACAATAATTATATTGAATTTGATAATGAAATATCGACATAAAAAAATTAATTCTTATTTTGCACAAATACTAAAAATATTAATTGACAGAATATTAAATAATGGAATCTATCCAGAAAAATGGAAAATAGCAAAACTTATACCAATATATAAAAATGGAAATCAAGTGTAAATTATAGACCGATATCAATACTATCGAATCTATCTAAAATAGTTGAAACATATCTAACAAACTCAATTAATAATTATATTGAAAAATATAACTTTATACATCAAAACCAGTATGCTTATCAGAAAAATAAAAGTGCAACTATTTTACTGAATAACTTTTAAGTGAGATAGTAAACAAAAATTTAAATAAAAGTAAATATGTACTTATAATATTCGTTGATTTAGAAAAAGCATTTGATAGTCTAGACCATAAAATACAACTTCAAGAAATATATGATATTGGATTAAGAGCAAATATATATTCGATACTAAAAAATTATCTTAGCAATAGAAAATGTAAAATAAAAATAGAAAATAAACTCAGCAAACCTTATAATTTGAAGAAAGGAATACCTCAGGGTTCTTCTTCAGTTGGAATGGGTGTCAGCTGAACTGCATGAGCCATCCATCCCCACTCTGCTTCCGGTAGGCGATTCCCCATCCAAACTGGAACCTAGAATGAAACAAATTAAACATTGAACAGCCTGTTTAAAAAGCTGTCGTTGTTGATAAAAACCCTCCTAACTGCAGTTTTAAAACAAAAACAAAAAAAGATGCGCCAATGAGCAAGTTTTAAATTAGCCGAGTTTGCGCATGGCTCAACTCGCACAGTGTTTGGCTATCACGTAGTTCTCCTGCTTGGAAGAATTGTGGAAGACGGTGTACGCAAAGAACACAGTGACCGAGATGGTAAACGGCCATGCCTACGCTCTAGCTGTCCGCGCACATCTTCTGATGCAGCTATCGTTGGCGATATTCAGGATATACAAGACGCAGACTCTCTTCTCAGCGATCGCTTGAAACGAACACACTCAGACCACACTCTGGAACGACTTCGGTGGATGACGTTTTGTCGTCAGAGTATATCGTCCAGCCAGCAGAGTTGTTCGAAGCAAAGCTGAAAGCCCTCTTTTCATCTGGACGGCTCACTGCGAAGCTGTGGGTGCGATTCTTTTAAGATGGTTTGCAGCATGCGTCTGTTTGTCAGAGCTGAACGTTCTGGAGTTTGGGTTCTTCACTTGCTGTGTGTCCAAAGAATGATTCCGTATTTCCACTCTGCGGGACATCTCAGCTCGAGGATGTTATGACTCCCTTGGAGTTCCGGCAATTTGTTAAGGAAGGCTGCTTTACTGTCAGGAGATCTGCAAAGTCCTGGTCAGGCATATGGACCGATATAACTATAGAACAAGTGCTGATGAGAAACATGAAGACGGCGGGTGGGCTCACACATGGACGTGGATTGACGGATAACGTTATTGCTCGATGGGTTTGTGCAATGCCTTCATCTGCACATGTAATCAACGCCACTGAAAGATTTTGTGGAGTCTTCGCCGAAACCTCCGACCAACATGTGGAGCTAAGAGAGTCTTCGCAAGTGAGAGATAAGGCAGACGTTCGCAAGATGGTAGACTGGCTCCAGTCCCACTATCCTTTTAACGACTCAACGAACCTTCTAATGTTATTGTCTACCGGTATAGTAGCCGACGATACAGTTAACTGTGATGAGGCTCTCTCCCGTGGTTTCCAAGCAAGGAAATCACAGGTCAACGATTCAGTAAAGTCCACTTAAAACGAAACAACAAAGTCACGACTTTTGCCATTGCATCTAAAACGGCCAAGATCAAAGACACTGTCATCGAAATCAACCCTAACTAACTTTTTCACCGATTGCTGTGTTGTGCGTGACGATGTTGACCTCGAGAAGTACCTGACATATGAACTTGTAGCAAGGCCTCCAGCGGTGTTTGACGGGATGTTGATGCGGAAAGGCACTATGTCATGATTGATCAACGTTTTAGAAGAGATAGCGCCGTCCAAGACAAACTTTCCAGTGAACGCAGAGTTTACAGTTCCTCCTGCACCGGGTTGTGTGGGCGCGTCCAGGGAATTTCAGCCACATCTGTCTCCAGTATGTGAAGTACGTTGAAAATCAGTGGATGTAATACCACTTCTGCTCCGTTCTGAAAAGGCACAAAGGGATCTTTCAAGAAGTTCAAGCTTATTTAAGGGAGACAGTGTCGGTCGTCAACTAATAATTCTAGATTTGGATGGGGAATCGCCTGCCGGAAGCAGAGTGGGGATGGATGAATCATGCAAGTCAGCTGACACCCATTCCAACTAAAGAAGAACCAGCACCGGAGCGGATGCCGAATATCATATCCTGCAACTGTAACTGTGGTTGCGAGAAGAGACGCGGGTGAAGAAGACACGGTTTTCTTTGCACAAGCATGTGCAGCTACTGCGCAGGACATGGCTGCACACATCGTATGGACTACGATGACTCGGATAGCGATGATGACGTTGAACCTTTGGCAGACGTATTGTCATAGTAACGGTAAATAACTGCAAAACTTAAAGATTACTTTTTACTGTTATTAAATCGACGCTAATTTAGGTTCCAATTTTTCAGATCATGCATTACCAGTGAGTAAAAGATTTTCGCCAGTGAGTGAACAGCCAGTCGAGCTCCAGTGACAACACGAAATAAGCTACCTAACTTTTACCCTTCATAATGTATTTGTATTGCTGCTTTTGCCTGTACTTCACGCCTTGTGTTATGAAGTCTTCTTTGATTCATTTTCTTGTATGTTACAATAATATTTATTATAAATTTAGACCAATTTTCGTTTGCCGCATTTAAATAAATATTATTTTTTCTCAAGCACCAAAATTGGTCTATAATTATTAATTTTAGTGTTTTGGATGAGAGCGCAGTCTGAATTAAGTAATTTGGTGCAAAAACGAATACAATCAGACACTCGGTTCAGTCGCTATGCTTAAAACTCGACAAATCCACGATGGGGGCGGTTTTTTCAAAATGGCGGATTTTGCCCAAGATGGATTTTTTGGGAATTTTGGGATATCAATCAGAACACTATTCTCAACATTTCTACCAATTTTCAGCTTGATATTTCAAATGTCCGGGTTCGGCCACTTTTTTTAATTTCCCTACACTATATATAAATCTTATGTTGACTCACTTATTGATTATGGTCTGTTTAGCTGGTTTCATCTAAATAAATCAGAGGTAAAAAATATTAACAGAATTTATAAATTTCAAAAACCAATCTGAAAACCATAAACATCAAATCCTTATAAAAAACAAAAAATACTATTACCTCAACAAAAAATAATTTATAATCTAAAAATAAAATATTATTATAAGATTTGTTTTAAAATGATATAAATACTATCAATAAAACGAGATCAACAAGCTTATATGAAAAAATGCAGTATGATGCCCCAAAAAATAATTTTGGATTAAGGATTAAAAATAGAATCATTAATAATATCTTTGAACAATTCTCTTCTGATATGACAAATATAGATAAAATTTCTAAATTAAAAAATATTATATTAAAAAAAATTATAACTGGTAAAATTAAATGGATTAATTAAAAAATTAATGGAAAAAAAAAGCATTTTCATAAATACCTTCAAATTATACAAGAAATAATACTTTACTTTACTTCAAAAACTCATACCCGATATTTCGTCCTAATTTAACATTACGGACTTACTCATGGTTTTTAAATACAAATGAAAAGAAGAAAAATGATTCTAAATTTAAAAAAATAAAATATTCAACAACTGAAAAACATCAAAACCGTGTAAACCAAACTCAAACCTTTGTTAAAAAACAAATAAAGTTAAATAATAATAATAACATCAAAACTTTGTTAAAATAATGTTAAATAATAACA
>JAFIDM010108990.1:0-10202 GCA_023159025.1 Thereuonema tuberculata | reverse complement strand
GAGGGAGATTGATAGAAAGTTTGATTTACGCCAATCATTGAAGAGGGCGCTTGACCGTCTAGGAGGGTTTTTATCAATCTTTTCCTCAGTCATTGCTCTCGGCACAAGAAATGGAGTCCACACCCCTCGATTTCCACAGCGATATTCATTCCGAACATGAGTTCACATCAATTTTAATAGATTTATACCGAGACTGCCCTGAGTTATGGAAAGTGAAAAGCCAAGACTATTTTAATAGAAATAAAAGAAGTGTTCAAGTTTAAGTTATTATTTACATTATCACTTAATTTTTGTAAAAGATTAATAGAACCCTTATTTTTTTTTATAAGAAAATTTTTAATCTTATGTGATAAATCATTTTCAATTATTTTATTTATGACAGGTTGTATAGCTATTGGTCTACAATTTTTAAAATTTTTAAAATTATTATTTTTAAACATTGGTATAATTATTAATTTATCAGGGTAATTTTTTTATACTCTAAAATTTTAATAATCAATGAAGACACCAAATTGGAGACAATATCTGAGAATTTTTTTTTTTTAGTTTTAATAGAAATTCCATCTATACTTACTGAATTTGTAATTTTTATATTATTTATTATATATTATATTTCTGCAATATCAAGTTTTTCTTTTACCATTGTATAAGTGATATTCACCGTATTATTTAGATTTTTAAGTAAATTTATCCCACAACTATTATCAGGCTTTAATTCTATCTTATTATAATAGGAACAGGATTTATTTGCCAATTTAATTTCTTTATTGTGTCGTTCAATTGTATCTACTAATTTATTTATTTCCTTATTATCTTATTTTTTTTTTTCTAAGTACAGTCGGACCCCAATTTAACGAACCCCTATTTACCGAACTTCGCGATTTAACGAATTTTTCTTTTTCCCCGATTAAAATGAAGGCAAAAACCCCTATTTAACGAATAAGAAACCCCGAATTAACGAATTATTTCAACAGCCGAATTTTTTTTTTTTTTTTATTTGTTTGGGTAAACATACTTATAAACATATCTAATGTAGCAGGATATAAATGAAGCTGTATTTTCTTCTCTAAATAAAGTCGAAAAAGAACTTTTTTCGAGTCAGGAATCAAGGAAATTGTCAAACATTACTCAGTACATATTTCAAAATTTCAAATTAACTAGTGCGTAATTATTCGCTGTATTATTAGCTGCTGAATAAAAAGTGTTCAATTTCTAGGTCAGTTCGATTTTATAAACCAAGAATTTTTTTTTTTAGTCTGGCTTTGCAATTTAATGATAAAAATGGTAAAAATGTTTCTTTTTTTTTTTATTAAATTGCTTAAAAATTAAGGTGCGTCTTATAGTCCATAGCGTCTTATAGTTCGTAAAATACGGTAATTATGGATATTTTTGTATAGTTGCTTATTAGGGCTATTCCATAAGGTAAATGCAGAAATTTTTTATTTTTTGTTTTGGACCCCGATATTACGAAAAACGCCCGATTTAACGAATAAAATTTTCGGTCCCGATGAATTCGTTAAATCGGGGTCCGACCGTATGTTATTTATTTCACCCATAAATTTTTAGGTGATTGTAGAATTTTTCTTAGAGTTTCAAAATAATATTTTTTTGTAATTAGTAATTTTTTGTTTTAACTTATTCCTATATTTTTTATATTTCAATTTGTAATTTGTATTGGTTGGATTATTTCCACCGTCGCGTCGTTTCCTCTTATTACTGTCCTTTTTCCGTTTAACGGCAACTAAAGTCAAGGCAAGGAAGCCTAAAATCTGTATTTGAAACCATGATAGGTATGTAGGTACACACTATATTTGATAAGTCACGAAAACGTTATTTTCCGATTATGAAATATTATAACATGTTATAAAATAATAAATAATAATAATAAAATAATATAAACTACACGAATATTATAATATAAAGCAAAATTTCACACTCATTTCACAAAAGTCTCGCAAAAAAAGGAATGCTACCTTCCATTACTGAAGCTCCACTATGAATGAATTTTGTTCAAAAGAAAGAAGCGTGCCTCAATCGATTGCCTCCCTCTTTTGATCAAACGATTGACCGTCTAGCGCCAAAGATTGAAGGGTTATTTGAAGCGTGCGCCAGAATTGACGAAACCGTTTTGGTCAAAATATTGACCGTCTAGGGTCACCTCTGCTATAATTGTTCTTCCTCTGTTTCAAATACCTGATTACATGACTTACATCTCAATTTATACACGACTTCCACTTAAAATATTCTCTTTCTTTTTATTTATTTAAGTGCATTGCGGAGGTATTAAGCAAATTTCTAGCAGAACAGGAAATTGTAGGTGTTTCTTATAATTAACTTTTGAATGACTCATTGACCAGGTGTCGATTGCAGGTGTTCATTTCTTAATTAAAATAAAAAAAGAATTTTTCTTTTCGCAAAAGCTTTTTATGATTTCACACAAAAAGAAAACAACAATTAATTATTAAAAAATAAAATACTGTCGTTTCACGACATACTTCACCACATTTCAATGTACCTATATATTTCTACATTTTAATGGTTTATGACAAATATATAAAATCATATCCTCAAATATTCATTTTGTCTCAATAAGAGCCGTTTTCTTTGAAAGTGGTGGAAGTCCAGTTTATATGATTTGGAGATATTTAAGGGTTTGCATTTGAATGGTTTGAAAAATATTGGAATATGTTAATATGTTTAGTTTATGTTTTTTTAATGTTAAATTGATCCAAGTTTATAATGTGATCGTTTTTAAAATTTTAGTTTAAAGAAATTTATACTTTTGATGACCTCAAATGGACTTACACCACTTTCAATGTGAACAAAATGTAAGAATCATACATTTATGAAATATTACATATAGCATTTCAATTGAATCAAACCAATTTTTTTTATGAAATTTTTAATATAACAAAAACAAAACAAAATAAAAAGGTTTTATTACAATATTTCTTCAGGTAATGCCATTTAAATTAAATTACAATTTTATATTAACATTTTTTTTTTTTTTTTTCATTATGGGAAAGTTTTTGAAAATAGTCATGGTGTATTGGAGGAATATAAGGTAATAGATCCATCATATCTTTGAATTTTTCGGATGTGATGGGCCTGGCATGATGATATAAAGGGTTCTAGTATTATATTTTCAAATTTTCGTGGTCTTCCTTGTCTGGGGGATAAATCTAGGGTTTGAAAGTCCGCATTTTCATTTAATGAAGTTTCATACAGCATTGTACATGGTGTGTTTTTTAAAACCCTTATCCAACATATCTTCAGCCAAATAACCTCTTCACCATTAGTAGTTTTTCGTCTTCTTAGAATTGCATTTTCTAGTGATTTCGTCGAAACAAAAATCATTTCGTTTCATTTCATGTAAAATATTTTTTTCATGTTTTCGACATTGTTGTACGATGTTATGCACCTGCGACATAGCGCCGTACACACACGGAAATTGGAAAAAAAAATGATGACAAAAAATTATGTAGTAGGTACTCCCATATTTTTTGAACCAAATATTATGGCTTTGCGGAAAGTGGACTTGCACCACTTTCAAAGTAATTATATTTGTAATTCATTCACTATGATAATGTATATTGACAAAATGATAGGAATTTTGAAGGATTTTTTTTTTGAACTTTTTACAGATAAAACGTAATAGCAGATTGCATTCATTGTTATCATTAACTAACTTTTTGTCAAAAATGGACTTCCACCACTTTCAAAGAAAACGCCTCATATATCTTTTGCTGAAACCAGAGAAAGCCTAAAGGAAATATGCTCCAAAGATAGCCAATGTACTCCATTTGGTTCTAGACTGTAACTATGCAAAATTTTGTCCAGATTGGTCAAACTGATATACGTACATACAGACATTCAATTTTCTTTATGTACAGCAGCAATATTCAAACTGGGTTCCATGGAACGTATTCAAGGGTTCCCCAACATTTTTATAAAAACTTAGTTTTGTTTTCTGTTTTTATCATTTTGTAACTTTTTACTTATTTTTTTGTTACGTAAGAAAAAAACTTTTTGTTATGCATTGTTAAGTTTAAGTAAATCAATACACATTTATTTAAATGTGTAAAAATAGTCTACTCATAATCGATAATTTTAAGTATCACACTAAGACTGGGCATATCCCAAATTTTGAAAGAGGTAAGGGTGGTAGGAAAAGCCAGCAGCCAGATGGGTTTGTTTATCAAAGAGTCAAACTCAATAGCAACCACTCCCACTATTAACAGTGGACTATGTATGTTAATATATCAATGCATTTCATAAGCCAATGAACACTCATTTGGTAACTAATAAAACCGGAACTGTGTTAAAATTTGAAGTTTTTGACGCATTAAAATTTAAGTAGAAGTTTTTTCGGTGTTTAAATATTATTTTTAAAATTTCTTGATTCATGTGGAGAGTACATGTGAGATTAACACAACTACCGAACTCTCTTCCTTAGAATATCATGAACCCACATTTGTTTTCCCTTTTGGTTTTATGTTTCATCACCAAACAAAATAAATGCATAGCCATGAATAATCTATATTCGTCGAAGAAATGAACAAAAAATATTAAGAAACAATTTCCGCCAAAATAAAGTGAGAAAGTTTCCGTTTCCTATTTAGGTCTACTTCCGTTTCCGCCTGAAAGATACTTACGAATTTCATTATTTAATAAGCATTAAAGTTCATCTTGATTTTTTTTTTCGAAAAAAAATGAACTGTATTTTCTGTATAGCGAAGTCCAGAGATAATTTGAATAATCAAGGTGACGTCATAGAATTTAAAGGTTTTGTAGACATTGACGTCAGTAACTCACTTCAATAATGAATGTCTAAATTGATATAAGCGCTTTTAAAAAACAATCAATTTGTGAGTTTTATTTCTGAGTGATAAAATTACAAATACACTTTTCAGTCAATTGAAATAATTTAATTTTTATATTTTTTATTTATTAATTTATTATTTAAAATCTATTTTTAGAATCTCCACCGCTTGGTTTAAGTGATTATTCATCCAGTTCACATCGTACGCTACATGATGCATTGCTACAGTAGAACTAAAAACCGTTTCCTGGATTGAAAACAGGAAACAAGGATTTTGCATTAGCTAAACCCTACGATGTGAAATACAAATTTATTAAAATGAGGGAGAGAACAAAAGTGACGGGCAAAGGAGCCTCGAGATCAGTCCAGCAGAAGCGATCATGAAGTCATTCTAACCAGATGGGATTAAGAGATCCGACCGAGCAGTCCGCCTGATCAAATCATGAGTCCAGTCCTTCAGGGGAAAATCGTGAGTTCAGACAGTCAGATTAGAAGAGTCCAGCTGAACACTCGCACTGACGTCGGGAGAGGGTATTCACTATACGTTTTGGACCCTGAATGTAGGACGGCCAGATGGGTGAAAAGCCATTCACCTTTCAAAGGGACAAGTCAACCCGAGAATAGGATTGCGAAGTCGACTATGTAAAATGAGTACAAATTCCATCGTAAAAGTAAAGTAAGTGCCTTCGAATTCATCCATTTGTGAAAGCGAAACTATTGTGGAACTAGTTAAATTTATCAAAACCCAGTGACAATTCTCCGAATTTATTTTTTCCTTCGATTGAGATGGAATAATCTCATTGAAAACGGGAGTGTGCCTATTAACTATTAAGTGCTTTCTGACTATTTAATTGTCTGCTAAATGGAAACTAATTTGTGTTTAAAGAATAGTGCAACGAAATTGATACAAGCTAAATATCAAGCTAAATATCATTTCTGCAGTGAACTAAAATAAATATATGAAAGTTCTGAAAAACATTTCAGAAGTGCATCGCTAAACATCAATGAAGTGGAAGAATCCTTCTACAAACGATAGAAGAACTTTTGAACTTTAGAAAATTTCTAAAAGGAATTAAAGAACGTTATTCGTTTAATCTATTATTTTATTGTACAAATAAAATTTACAGTGTTATTTCAATTACTCTGCGAAATCATTATTCAACTTTAGGATAGCTACACACAGGGCCGAAACTAGCCCTCCTTTCAGCCGGGGCAAGGGTGTATTTCAGTGCCCCCTCTAGTGTTACCACTTCAGAACTAAGTCTCGCCCCGAGACGATGAGTCGATGACTAAACAAAACTAAAAAAAAATCTGTTCAACCAAAAAAAAAAAAACATTATAAACACATTCAATCGCGCTAGCTATTCCGTACACGGTACAAGAGATACACGCGACAGTCTCCATACAATTTTGTACATATTCAATTTAACTTACAGAACCCGGAGAAATAATAATTAAACCCAGAGCCCGGAGATAACTCACTGAAACCCGGATAGATGGCAACCATAGCCCCCTCCTCCCGCTCTACGCCATACTCACTCCATTTAAAACTATTTAACAAAAAAACAAAAGCATATACTTTCCTGTACTTAAGTCAATGCTATTAAACGCCAAGCCGGCTCCCCCTCCTAGCCGGCGCACATGCCCTGCTTGCCCCCCCCTCCTCTAGTTCCGGCTCTGTCTACACCCCTCAGTTACTATAATATTTGGATATATTTTTAATATTCTTACTTTGTTATTATTAAAGCTGAATTTCCTTTGTTAATAAAACGTTAGATCTAATGAAATTAATTGATTATCTCCTTTCTCTTATTTGATTTAATCTTTGTTAGACCCTATGAAGAATTTCACTAAAATTATATAAATAAAATCTCATAGAAAACAGAAATTATAATAAAAAGAAATTTAACGTGCCCTATTATTAACGTGCCCTAACCCTTTTTTGGTTAGGATTTCTTCGGGGGGAATTCTTGCACTCGGGAGCGAGTCCCGGGAAGGCTAACCCCTCGCACCTTCTGATTCTGTCATCGGTAGAGTTTGGCTGGCTGATGAGTCCTAATAAGGATGAAACGGTCCGTCCCAGTCTCTTCCCGGTGACAACTCAGGGTGCGAATCCTTTCTTGCAGCGTTGTGCCTTCGTTTGCTTACTCAAGAATTATAATATTTGCAGTCTTTTTCGTTTTTCTTATAAATGATATTGATAATTAGACGAATACTTTTGAATATCTCACATACTAATTGTCTTGGCAATACATCAATAAATAACCTTTAATACATTAAAAAAAACTTCTTCTTTTAACTAAGAAAATTTAGAAAATATGGCAGATTTCTTAATAACGGAAGACCCGGGGGAATTCACTTCATTGAAAAAAGCTTTTTGTCTTAAATGATTGATTCACATTTTTTAGAAATATTAATTAATTAATTAATTAATTAAAGTAGACTAGTTACGATATCTATTGGGATTCTCCTAAATTAAACAATTATATAAAGTTCAACTATTCCCCACGAGGTGTCAGCACTGACAAGAGCCTAAAATGTCAAATTGCAGCTGCTCTCAAAATATTCAATCCTTATCAATAAAAATTGATGAAATTCTTAACTTTCAAAACTATGTTTTTGTATGACCAATTAACTGGTTTTATTATTTTTTAGTATTATTTATAAGAATGTTCTAACGACTTATAATCATTTGCAAGGAATTACTGCAATTTGGCTAAAATGTAACAAACAAGTCAATTCACAGTTTTGAAGAAAACACACCCAAACGACCTCATACATTTACAATCTATCAAACAAATGACATTGCTACTATTTTGGTGCCCAAAAGTCATTTATTCAAGCCGTTGTAATTCAGTTAAGTACAAGTACAACTTCTATCACGCTTTCTCTTAGGTAAACCATTGGTATACAAATCGGCTTGGAGAACAGTTGTTGCCGCCCAAGGATTCCCAATGAACCAGAACTTAATATGACCACATTGGGTGATTGGTATCATATTCGTTCTCAACGGAATCAACTTAGCAAAGAAAGATCTCAATTCTGTCCAATTATTATTATTATTCTTACTCGGTCAGTGGCAATCTAAACCGGAAGTGGCTGGATCAGAAGTAGGATGTTTCTGTAAATCTCGAAGCCATGGAGAGTCCAGTGAGAGACGACTAAGTGCTTCGACTCCCGGCTTAGCCGTGAGGACGTTTCACACACATACAGGCAAGGGAATTCTATTATTTTTCCCCTAAAATAAATCAGTAAAAAGATGAATTAGTGAATTCGTTTATTTCGTAAAGGTTTTAATTTATCTTTTGTACAATATGACATTATTGAATTTTTTTTCTTTGAATTTAATTTTCTGTTGACTTATTGATTAATTATAGAAGAATAATCGAACGAAATTTAGTATAAATATTGTTTTCGGATAGTATTGTATATTTCGTATAGAGATATTTTTCAAACAAGTCTCAATAAACTGGAAAAAATAGACACGCCACTATCATACTATGACAATATTTGATCACACGTTTCATCCAATACAATAGGATGAAAAAAATCCTACTGTATTGGATGTAACGTCTGACTTGACCATTGAAGTTGCTCGATTGTGGACTAACAATATCAGAGTAATCCCCATCGTCATCCGGGCACTTGGCACCTTTTCAAAAAATTTTACGAACTATTTTATAAAACTGCAGCTCCTGATATAATACCTATAGAACTGCAAAATACGGCGCTGCTGAAAACAACTTATATATTGCGCAGGTACTCACATGATTGATACCTAGGTCTCCGGTGGAAATTCGTATCAACTATACATTCCCCATCAATATTGATCGTGTTTCATGTTCTTTTGAATAAAGATGTAATAATAATAATTATATATATTTTTTTTTTTATTTACTTTCATTAAATTCTTTTTCGTCCTGTTAGGATTGAACTAAAGCAATCCCATCAACAGGTTCGAATACATTAGGTTAAACAAAAAAAGAATAACATACAGAAATCAGAAAGAGTTTTAGATAAAATAAAACAGAACATAAATTATCATTATTTTAAAAAAGATAGTTTTTTTTTTTTTTTTATCCTATTAAACCATAGGATTAACATTAGTTATTAACCAAATCTTAAGAAATCTTTTTAATGAAGATATTTTCTCAATTTTATTTATGTTTTTTATACCTATTTTATTAATTATGTCCTGCAAAATTTTTTTAATGTTACATTCTCCATAACTATTATATATTTGCGAATAATCAAGTTTAAAATTTAAGTCATTCCTAAAATTGTACAATTTACCATCTCGATTATAGAGATAGATGTATTTATAATAATTTACCAAAATAAGATTGTATAGAAATTTTTGTTCAGGTGTAAAAATTTTGTATTTAATTAATTCTTCAATTGTAATTTTCTTTTTACTAAAATTAGTTTGAAAAATATTTTTAATAATTTTTTTTTATAACTTATTGATATTGACAAGATTAATGTTCTTGGTATTTGACCAAATACTATTTCCGTAGTTTATATAGGAATCAAAAAAAGCTGAGTAGATTAATATAATAATAATAATAATAATAATAATATTTAAATGGTGGGAATACTATCAAGGCCATCAACACTTGGGCAATACCAGTTATAAGATACACTGCTGGTATCATCAACTGGACTCAAGCTGAATTGGACCTTTTGGACAGAAAAACAAGAAAATTAATGACAATTCATCATTCGTTGCATCCGCGCAGTGACATTGATAGATTATACCTACCCCGTCAAACTGGAGGTAGAGGATTACTGCAAGTTAAACAAACAGTAGAAGAAGCAAAACATGCACTGGCAGATTATGTAAAAAGCAGTCAAGAACAAATGCTTATTGCAGTTACAAAACAAAATTTACTAAAAGTAAATAAAACAAAACAAGATTATCGACAAAATGCAATTAAAACAAGGATAGAAAGCTGGCAAGATAAAAAGTTACATGGCCAATTTCTTAAAAACATCAAAGGAAAAGTAGATATGGATAAGACCTGGTATTGGCTTACGAATGGAACATTAAAAAAAGAAACAGAGGGATTAATTCTAGCTGCTCAAGAACAAGCTTTACGAACAAATGCAATTAAAGCAAAAGTTGAAAAATCGTCAACGGACTCAAAGTGCAGATTGTGCAAAGAATCTGATGAAACAGTGGATCATATTCTCAGCTCATGTAGAAAAATTGCACAGACGGACTATAAGACGCGGCATAATGCAGTTGCAAAGATGATTCACTGGAACATCTGCAAAAATTATCACATTGCAACAACAAACAACTGGTGGGAACATACAGTAAACAATGTGACTGAAAATGATATCGTGAAAATACTGTGGGATTTCAGAATTCAAACGG
>JAFIDM010108988.1:0-10202 GCA_023159025.1 Thereuonema tuberculata | reverse complement strand
TGGAGAAATTTCTATAATACAAGGTGAAATATTTTTCAGTTTTTTAACATTCAGTGGACATATAGAGTGAAACGTGCAGTTTCGATTTCTAAAAAAAAAAAAAACCATTTGTACCAAAAGTCACCAAAAGGGGAAGGCGTGGCGCTGTTAATGCACCAATTGCATAACCGCGTTACGTGTAGAGCGATCATGATAAAAAGAAAGGCTTGGAGAATTCACACCACTCGGCGACGAACTGCCGTTCGATGGCTCTTACCTTATGTGACCGTGCTTTATTCGTGAAGCTGTATTATCAGCGGGACGAGAATTCCAGTGCTGCTCCTCGGGAATTTCGGCAGTTGAAGACGCTACGAAGAGGATCGATGAGCATAACAAATCTATGAAAAATGATTCAACGATTTGAAACTACTGGAACTCTAGCAGTGCTACCAGGCCAGGGATGCAAAGCTATCAGTCACCAACACACTGAAGAAGTTACAACCGCTGTTGAGGAACAGGTGATGACGAAAGGGCAGTGTACCAGCAGTACACAAGCAATATCTCGGCAAATGAATATCCTATACTCATCGGTGAGCAAAATCCTGAATCAGATGTTGAAATTTTACCCCTACAAAATCTGTTCTGTTTAAGAATTGCGCCCTGGCGATGCTACAACCCGCATTGAGTTTGCATTAAGATTCCTAGCGGGCATCGAAGTGGATGAAGCATAGCCGTGGCGGATTTTATGGAGCGACGAAATGCACTTTTATTTGAACAGTGATATTAATACACACAACTGCTGCTTTTGCGCTGTGACTAATCCACATGCGGATCTGCAGATGCCTATCCACTCGCCGAAAGTCACAGTGTGCTTTACTTAATCGGTTTTATTTTGTCATTTATCATCGGTCCTTAGTTTTACGAGAAAACTCACCGAAGTGACTAGTGACCTGTTCCGTCAATGTTGCACGGTATTCCGATATGTTAAGAACTTTGTGGTTCCACAACTGCAGCAAAGAGGATGTCTCAATTCGACCATCTTCATGCAGGATGGTACACCACCCCACATCGGATGGCAGGTACACTGTGTGTTGCGGCAACATTTCTCTGACACTAGAAATATTAGTCATGCATTTCCGACAGCATGGTCACTGAGGTCACCTGATCTGAATCCTTGTGACTTTTGGCTGTGGGAATTTCTTAAAAGTATTGTGTATCATGTTGTGACATGTCCCTGATATCCCTACGTTAAAAGATCGCATTACATTACAGGTGCAACAAAGCCATTCTGATATGTTGCGAGCCATGCGTGGAAAGGTAGTGCACCACATGCAGCTCGTGGAACACTACAATGATGGTCATAGGAACCTTATTTGTAATTACCAATAAACGTTGTCTATATTGTTACGGAACTTGATGTGTGCTGTCTCATTTGGCAGTAACTCGTTCATTACTCAACCGTACTGCAACCTTTGCAGCGCCACATTATCCGCTGTTGGCAACTTTTGGTATTAATTTTTTTTTTTTTAATAAATCTACACCGCTTTGATCCACTCTGTATGTCTACTAAATGTTGTTATGATTCGTCCAATATATTCTTCGCTAGAGGACTCCGAACACCTCGCGTTATTTTATGCCCACCCATTGTAATAAAACCTTGTATAAGTTAATTGTTGATATACCAAAACATTATATTTAATATTTAAGAAAAAAATTGGAGATTTTAATAATAGGGTAGGAAATTTTGAATCAATTCACATTGTAATGAATTGGAAGAGGATAGGATTATTAGGAATTCTAAAGAGAAAATTAAAAACAAAGAGGATATTAAATTAAATGAATGAGCTAAAAAAAAAACATTGTAACTTGTAATTACTTAATGGGAATTGGGAGGCAGGCAGGATGGGAAATTGAATGTTTATTGGCAATTGGAGGGTGGTGTCAGTTACTAATCTGTGTTACACAAGTAATAGATTCTTAAAAAAATGGTTTTCAGATTTTATCAACTCTAATTTCAGATTATATGCTAATTAGAAAAGATAAAAGTCATCTTTTATGCGAGATTAAAAAAAGAAAAATGAAAAAAGCATATACTTTGGAATAAGGAATATTTATAAATTTTAATTTAGTTTAAGCTTTTTTTGTTTTTGTTTTGACTAAAAAACACCTCAGTCAAAAGTAAGTATATTTAGATGATGTAGAAACAACAAGAAATAGTTGTAAAGGATGTCTGACACATTGGAAAGAATTCGATGGCAATAATATATTAAATTGAATATATACTGCTGTTTGTAAAAAATGCAACACCATGAAGAAATCATCAGAATTAAATTAAATTTGCAGCAAATGTCAATTATAGGATGTTATGCAAAATAGTAAAGTTTCAGAACACCGCGCATTGGCTTCTTGAAGGCCAATAACCCTCCCCCGTTAACCCTCCGTAAGTTGTTGGAATTTCTCCTCCTTCCGTCGTGGAGGCATACTTGGGTCTCACTAAACGTTTGCCACTAACAAATAATCATTAACTATTGTAAACGTTCCGCTACAGCCCTCTATTTATACGCTTTTAGCAGCAGTTCAGAGGGCGCTGCGCACGCCATGCATGCGCGGTGGCTCTGAAACTTTACTATTTTGCATAACATCCTATAATTGTCATTTGCTGCAAATTTCATTTAATTCTGATGATTCCTTCATGGTGTTGCATTTTTTACAAACAGCAGTGTAATTGATAAAAAAAGGAAAAAAGTAAAGTTGGCTTTAAAAGAAAATTACAACGGTAAGAATGAAAGGAAAAGAAGAGAACTTTAATTGTAAATATAGAAAAAACATTCGAGCATTAAAACAGGTACTGAAATTAGGAAAATAATTGCGATAATAAACTGAATAGCCTTTTTATACACTATGTTATCTATAAATTTTAAAAGTAAATGTTTAATACTGTAAAGTATTACATATATCTGAATGGTGGAGTGCTAAATAAATTGACATCCTTCTTTTGATATCTAATAAAAGAGTACATTAAATACAATGATTCTCAAATTTTCTCTCTCCTTTCTTCATGCTCAGCGAAGATTTGTTTAGAAACCCAAGGCTCATGAACTGGGATTTCTATAAGGAAGATCTTAAACGTAGCATGGTAGGTTTTCCCGCTCTTTATCGTGATGAGTTTGGCATAGAAAACTCTGTTTGCTTTCTCTCAAATGCCCTCATCTCTGCTTATAAGCAGAACTGTCCACTTCGTAGTAAACGAAGGAATGATGTAACCTGGTGGAATCCATTCTTGGATAGACTCAGGACTAAGAGCCGTAAATTGCTCAATAAAGCAAAACTTACGGATACCACGTATGCTTGGGATTCTTACAAAGAATCTCAAAAGAATTATAAACATGCCATTAGGCACTCTAAGAGAACATCCTGGAGAGCTTTCTGTGACAACATAGGAAATTTGCCTGGGGCCACAAGGCTCACCAAGGCTTTATCCAAAAGCTCTGAGAAGAAACTGGGATCGCTGTTACTGCCCAGTAGGGTTTTTGCCTCATCCAAGGAAGAGGCTTTTAAATACCTACTGGAAGTTCACTTCCCAGACTCAAGAGCATCTGAAGTCTCTTTTCAACATGCAACTTTGAGCAAGGATTTTTCTCTTGCCAAAAGCATTGTTTCTTATGAAAAGGTTAAACAAGCTGTTGCTAGCTTTAAACCCTTCAAAGCAGCAGGAGAGGATGAAATTTTTCCAGCCCTTCTTTTGAATGGAATGGAAATTATTGCACCTCCCCGTGTATATATCTATCGCTCTTGTCTGGCACTGGGTTATATTCCTATGAACTGGAGGAAGACAAGAGTTGTTTTCATTCCCAAGGCAGGAAGGTCTGACTACACCTCTGCCAAATCCTTCAGACCAATCAGCCTCTTCTTTTCTTTTGAAGACTTTGGAAAGATTGGTTGATCGATACTTAAGGGATGTTATTCTTTTAAAACATCCACTACACTGCAGGCAATATGCCTATCAGAAAGGACTTTCTACCGAAACAGCCTTACACCATCTGGTATATAGGATAGAATGTTCTCTGTCTCATCGGCAGATGGCTCTTGGCACCTTTCTAGATATAGAAGGAGCATTTGATCATACTTCTTATGACTCCATTTGTAATGCAGCTGAACAGTATTGGTATTGTATTGACTCATCCATTATTAGATGGAATAAGAATATGCTTTCAACTCGCACTATTTGTGTACACCTTTCTGGCAACACTATTTCAACTAAGGCTATGACAGGATGTCCGCAGGGAGGGGTTATCTCGCCACTGCTTTGGTGTCTGGTGATGGACTCCCTTCTTGAGGAACTTCAGAAACTTGGTTTCTACTCCCAAGCCTATGCTGATGACCTTGTTATCCTTATTTGTGGCCTAGATCCTGGTACAGTCTTTGAGCTCATGCAAAGGGCTCTTAGCTGTGTACAGGCCTGGTGCTGCAGTATTGATCTTAAAGTCAATCCTAGCAAAGCTACCCTTGTAAACTTTACTAGGAAACGAAAGATAGGGAAAACTCTGACTTTAAACCTATTTAACAAACAAATTGATCTTTCCAAAAGCGTCAAGTATCTTGGACTTATTCTTGACTCCAAGCTGACCTCGAAAGAACATTTAGATACGAAGATCAACAAATCCATTGCCACGTTTTGGATGTGCAGAATGACTTTTGATTGTTCATGGGGTCTTCAGCCAAAGGTTATCTATTGGCTTTATGTGACCATTGTTAGCACTGCATTATGTTACGCAGCTATTGTCTGGTGGACTAGAACAAGGCTGAAGACTGTTAGGATGCTCTTGAGCAGACTTCAGCGTCTAGCCTGTCTAGGAATCACCAGATCTTTAAAGACTGCACCCACCCTAGAGGCAATTTTGGATCTGCCTCCTCTCTATCTCTTTATCGAGCATCAAGCCAGAAAAACCGCCTTTAAGTTGGTTAATCAAGGCAAATGGTGTAATAACACCTCCTATCATTCCAGTATCTGGAGGGAAGCACAGGGCCTCTGTCCCATGCTTTCTCTCAGAACTGCTCTGACTTCCTGTTTCAACATGATACCTAACTATGCCATTCACTTTCCTAGCAGAGAAGAATGGCTTCCTAAGGACACAATCTTCTACCCCCCTGGAGCATTGTCTGAGTTACGGATGGATCCAGGATTGGAAACAAGATGGGAGCCGGTATATATGGGCTGAGACCAAGGACTAGTTTTTTCAAGCCCTCGGGATCCAGTGCACTGTATTTCAGGCTGAGGTATACGCTATGCATATGAAAACCTCAACCGTCATTACGTCAACAGGACTATCTATATCTGCTCAGATAGTCAAGTAGCTTTGCATGCTCTGAGCAGTTCTGTTTGCACCTCTCAGCTCGTTTAGCCAGGACAAATTTGGTTTGTTTGTACTGGGTCCCTGGGCATTTAGGTATTGATAAAAACGAGAAGGCGGACCTTTTGGCCAAGAGGGGTTCATCTTAGACTCCGATTGACGCGGAACCCTTCTTAGGTTTCTCATTCGATCTAGGCAAACGATTACTAGGAACAGTCCTGGGAAAACAGTTCTATAGGCATTGGATGGTATGAGGCAGGCCAAGTAGTTCATTAAAAGGCCTGACCATCGCTTTGCAATGTCAGTCCTAAATTTAGATAGGAAACATTACAAGATGATTGCAGGAGTTCTTACAGGACACTGTACTCTTAACAGATACCTACATATACTTGGCTTTTCCCAAAGTAATTTATGTAGGAAATGTGGAATGGATCAGGAAACTCCTGAACACTTTTTATGCTTATGTCCAGCTTTAGCTAGATCTTTGGTAAGATTCGTCTTACCACTAACATCTTCACTTTCAATATTAAGGTCACTTTATCTTTCTGTAAATCTACAGGACTCTTCATGACCACAGAAACTCAACCTTACGTTGAAGAATAATCATTGACATCATCAATGTTTTATGAGGGGACACAATGGACCCAAACATCAGGTCTGAGTGACTAAGGGCAAATAGCTGACCCTCTTTGTATCCTTATCCTCCTTTCTTCATAGTAGATACTTTAATAATCACAAACTTTAATAGTTGACTTCATTTTCATTTCCTAAAAAGAACTATTGAATTCTCCAATTGACTATTGTGCTTTTCTCAGTGTTGTAATCTGAAAGCCATTGCAAGAATAAAAGTCTTCAATTCAAAATATTCTTTCATCTTTTTACTTAACAGGTAGTTTCTCACAAACTTGGGAAAATCCAACAACTTGTTTTTAATACAGGGTAATTCAAAATTACAAGAAGAACCTCAAATTATTTCTTGTGATTGATGTGCTAAGATGCCTTTACCTCAAGAAGAGTCTGTAGAGATTCTCTTTCTAGTTGGATCAAGAAGCTGTTTCAAGGTTGTCGTAGAGATTAACAGGAACTCCCATCCCTTGCAAAATAAGGAACATCTGGAAGAATGCATCAGTGTAAATGCATTATATCAATTGTGTTCTCATACCATTAGCTATGAGGAAAGAATCATTAAATTAGACAGTAGGATGGAATCCACAAACAGTGCATTGGAGGTTTTAAAGTAAATCTTATTCTGGAGATTTTTGATTCACCATCAGTACTTAATACAAAGCAGTGATTCTCAAGCAAACAAATCAAACTAGAAAATCAGAAAAAATATCACAATAATTCTAAAGTCGTAGTTGTCAATAAATGTGGCTTGAATTTAAAACAATATTATCCCAAAAAAATGTCTTGATAATTGAGGCAAAGTTTTCAATATACGACCAATTTGTAGCCTCCCCCTTTTCAGTAGTTATCTGTAAAAGGGATTAATGATAAATTTGTCTATTATTATGACTGGCATTTTTGTATGTAATCTAATAACAACTGACAGTATAGGAAGAAATGCTATATTAGAAGAACCTTCTAGAAGAGTGACTTTAATGTTCACTCCTATTTGCATTTCTTTGGTTTTTAAAAAATGTTTTTACATCCCTTATCAAAAATCAATGAAACAGATCAGTTCTTTAAATTTTCAGTCTATTCATTTAAAAGTAAAAAGTAATTCCTTGTCCAATTTATTTATGTCCTCTTCACCTAGAAAGTTTAAATTTCACAAGGTTATTGATTATGGATCATTATGAAAAACTACATTGAAAAAAATGTCTTTAGGAATCCTTAAAGGAGAGCAAGAAAGAATTTTAAAATTGAAACATTGTAATATTTTCTCCCATTCACTTTCAATTCAAAGATGATATAAATATATCTTCCGTTTACTATAAGACAAAAATGCATATCTGTGATGTTGATAACTCAAAAACTACATACCGTAGAAAGCTGAAATTTTGGTTTTAGGTATAAATTATTACAAAGAAGATTATTCTTGATTTTGGTATGTATTCGGCCAAAAGGTTATCAATAAAATGCAGTAATTCAAAAGTTATACATCCAATGAATCTTAAAGTTTACAGGTAGATATAAACAACCATTATACCAATGATAATAGTAATAATAATAATACTGTATATTATATGAATAGCGTTTAACCTTTTTACTAGAGATGTGGTGCATTAACTTCAATTATATTATACATATAAACAAAGGTTAATAATGTAGCTTATATTAAAAATAAATTAAATTATCAATAAATCAAATATCACCATGACTGTTTATTGAAAGATCAAGGGAATGAGATTTCACTGTCGAACAGCTGCTACAAGCCAACAGTTCCCCTGTGAATGCTAAGCTCTGCCTGAAGTGGTGTAATGAGCGACACCACTGGACAGTGGAAATCTGCGATGTGGAATGATGAATCAAACAAGTGGAGCTCCTTTGGGAGGGTTTGGATGTGACGAATGCACCAGGGAACGATATCTGCCATCAAGTGCAATGCCAACAGTGAAGTTTAAAAGAGATGGCATTACATTGTGGGGGTGTTTTTTATGAAATGAACTTGGCCCTCTTGTACTACTGCATTGCAATGTAAATGTGGAAGGTGCAAGGATATGTATTGCCTACGGTAGAGAACCAGTTCGGTGATGACAATGCTGAGTGACATAAAGAGAGATTTATGAGGGAATGGTTCTGGACAATAAGATTCCTGAAATGGACTGGGCTACTCAAAGTCCCTACTTCAACTCCATTGAACACTTATGGAAGGACTTAGAAGGTCGACTTCTCTCCAGGCCCCATATTAGGAATTGCTCTGGCTACAGCTCTTCAGGAAGAATGGGACTACCATTCCTCCAAAGATGTTCAGGCACTTGGTGGAAAGTTTCTCCGACACAGTCAGGGCTGTTTAAAGGCGAAAGACAGACACATGTCTTACTAATGTCCACTACTGGTCATTGTATCAAAGGGAAAGACTGACTATGGTTAGGGGTAGGTGTCTGGAATTTTTTGATAACATAGTGTATAAAAAGGCTATTCATTTTTATATCCCAAATTATTTTCCATATTTCAGTACCTATTTTAATACTTGGAATTTTGTTTGTATATTTACAACCCAAATTCTCTTCTTTTCCTTTCATTCTTAATCTTGTCATTTTCTTTTAAAGCCAACTTTACTTTTTTACTTTTTTTTATCACATTCTTCATAAAACAATTTATTATATTATTGCCACTGAATTCTTCCCATTGTATCCGACATCTTTTACAACTGTTTCTTATTGTTTCTACAAATGTTTGATTCCAACTATTTATACATCATCTAAATATACTTACTTTTGACTGAGGTCTTTTTTGGTCAAAACAAAATAATAATAATAAAAAAAAAATCTTAAACTAAATTAAATTAAAATTTATAAATTTCCTTTTTCCAAATCATATGCTTTTATATTTTTCTTTCTTCTTTTTAATCTCGCCCCCCCCCCCCCCCCATTACTTTATCTTTTCTAATTGGCATTTGATCTGAAATTAGAGTTGATAAAATCTGAAAAACATTTTTTTTTTTTTAATAATATGTGAAGAGTGAAACAAAACAAAAACTGAACCTCCCCCTCCCCCATCGATTACTAAAAGTAATTCAATGTCCCACCCTAACTCTGTCCCAATTCTCATTAAGTAATTACAAATTACAAGGTTTTCTTCAGCCCATTCATTTAACTTTATACCCTCGGTTTTTAATTTTATGTATAGAAATCCTAATAATATTAAAATCTCCTATTTTTTTTTCCTATTTTTATATTCAAATATAATTGTATATCACCAATTAAACTATATGAAGTTTATTGTACATTGCTACTATGAAATATTTTTCTTCATCAAAAATTAGTTTAGATGCAAGACTATCTTCTACTCCTCCTCTTTGGGATAGAACATTTTTTTTGGTTTCCATTCGAATAGAACATCTCCAACCGATATTCTCTTCGATGTTTCTTTTATTGCAATTTTTATTTAACCAATTATACTCTCTTATACTGTGTAGCCATTTGCTTGCAATGTCTTAAATACACCATGTCTCTAATGAAATACTTAGTTCTTAAGATGTAATCATCTCTTAAATTTCTTTTTGTTGTCTTATCTATCAATGTTAAAGTATTGTACTGCAGACAGATGTGGTCCATGGAATCACAGGAGATCAGACTCCCAGCGTTTTGTGATTAAGTTGAGGTCTAAAGTTGTGACTAAGGTAAGGCACTAAGTTGAGGACAGGTGGTCAACCCAACTCTCATCCACCCATAACACCTAAACCCCAAACCTATTAAGGTCATTCCATGTCAGATCACCTGATGAGTTCACCTCACCATCACAGATTTTTATGAAAATTTATTTGCAGGTAAAGGGTCATAAGATAACACATTCTGCAAAATATGGGAATTTTTGGTTAAATATTTGCCGAGATATGAATTTTTGAATTTTTTTTTAGGTTTTTTGGTGCATGCCCTTTTTTTGACGTATTTTCTTGAATATCTCATCTCCTAATCAATCAAATGGAACCAAATTTGTTTTCCCCATGTATTTTTTTATGCTGAATCCAAAAATTCCAACGAAATTAGAATAGAACTAACAGTTTTGTAGTAATAGAAAGCATGGAAGCATTTAGGAAAAAATTTAAATGGCCATTTGGAACAAGTTTTAAAAATTTGAAATTTTAACCCAAATTTAAAAAAGGTCTAAAGTAACTGAAAAAAAAAAACAAGATGGTGTTGTGCTCCTGAGCTTGGAAAAAAAATCACAAAGTTGGTATTCTTTTCGAATCGCATAAGGAAATAT
>JAFIDM010108987.1:0-10202 GCA_023159025.1 Thereuonema tuberculata | reverse complement strand
ACTATTGGTTACAGTTGCAGGATGCTCTAAATAGGCCAACTTTAATTATAATCACCTTGTTAATAACCGAGTATCCCACGTTTTGGGCTTTCTTTCCTGATAGAGATGATCGACCATTGGAAGTAATTGCCTTCAATTCAAAGAATTATCAAAATTTGATTTTGGAAATCAAGTCTAATTGTGTCTAAATTAACCTCAAACAATTTTTCTGGCGTCAACCCATAAAAAAATTCCGATTTAGTCAAATTAAGGACTTTGTAAAGGACGGCATATAAAAATTGCAGATGTTTGTAGATCGCAATATTATTTAGAGTATGATTAATGATTACTAGTTATACTCTACTCAAAAGACATTGGCAAAAAAAAATAATTGACAAGAATTTTCTCCCTCATTAAAACTAATAAATGACATTGGTTGTTTTTATTTCCAACATTTAACAACTTAGGATAGATTCATCATGGATGTTTCATGGAATCTCTTTGAATATAGTCTTTTATAGTCTTTTTGCTCTATTTTTAGAAATCGTTTCGAGTTGAAAAATTAAATCAAAATATATGTGCTTTCTTAAAAAACATGCAGAATCTGCAGCTCACATTGAAAAGAAATTTCACATAAAATATAATTCAAACTGATTTAAGAAAAAAAATAAAACCAGAAATGTCACATCTACGATGACATATCATCAAAAATGCTTAATTTAATATATGTAGCGAAAGTAGCAGTACATATTTTCCTCCAGAAAAGAATTATTTCAGGAGAATTATATCAAACAAAATAGGGAAAATGATCAGTAAACCAATCACAATGCTTGGCAACATCTTCTGATCAGAAAATATCACTTCATTATTGTTTTGTGATTGTTGCGCATGCAAAAACACAATTGTTGTGCTTAAAGATGTTTTAATGAAATTTTAATGAGATTTTAATGATACTTGTTCTCAAAAACGTGAATGTAAGTTTTCTGATAGTTCTATCTGAATATAAAACCTTAAATGATTGGTGAGTACTGTTAGTAAGTCACTGATGCTATTTGTAACAGCTATGATAATAAAAATTAGTAAAATTGTATAAAATTGAATAAACTTTTATTTGAAAATTTTCTTGCAATTCATAAAAATTGCAAGAATTAATTTGTGTAATTAATGGGTTTAAAGGGATGTAACTTTTAAATTTCATGCAGACAGTCAAAGCGGCCCCATGCAACTCTAATCGTTATAACTTTAAGAGCCATCTAGATCATTTATTGTTAACCCTTAGTTGTTTTTGGGGTTTTTTATTCTTCTATTATAAAGTAATTTTCACATATCAAAAATAGCACAAAACTAAAAATAGTCTATTCATTGGAGATAGAACCCTATATTGCTTATCCATTATTTCCATTTTTTTTAACCCAGTCAGTGGTCACCTAAAAATCAAAAGAGGGCTGGACCGGATTTTTCACAAAAATATAAAGTTCTAAATCTGCGACTTCCGATGAAGTTGTAGAGAGCGTTACCCACACTCACATTTACACACAGACTAACAAAGAAACCCAAATAGCTCTCGTTTTCATACTGCGTATGGAATCAGTAATGACATTGTAAGAAAAGTAGGCTTCAAGTTCTTCGAACTTCTGAAACAAGATTTCTGAATTGATTTATTGAGTTAGTTTGATATTTTTAAATTCAGAAAGCTTTATTTAGGAACAGTACTAGAAGCATCACTGCTATATCTCTGCTCTGAAAATAATTTTGCAAGACTATGTTTGCGGACTACTTTTGGTCGGACGGTCAGCCTAAAGCCCGCCCGCCTCTAACCCCTGACTAAAAAAAACCCTGAACCAATTTGACTGAGTATTGTACGTACCCAATGCGTCTGGAGGAGAAATAATAAGTAAAATAATAAGAGGAGCAAAAATTCCATTGTTATAATAATAACAGAGGAAACAATGCACGACCACAACCATGAATTGACCCTGGGCTCCTCCATTCCGCTGTCCAGGGCAAAAAATAACTGAATTCTTGAACCCCACAAGTTTATGAGACTGCATTTGAAATTAGAAGTTCTTCGTAAAACACTTTCATTAGTACAACACTGCCATTTTGAAATTTAATAAATTAATCACAAAAAACAGCTGAAAATACTTCGACAACTGGAATGTTATTAGAACCACAGGTAGACTGGTAAAAAACAGAACTTCTCTTGGTAGAGCTACTGTTGTGCATTACGATCCTCAGAATTGTTTTCACTATAGTGCATAGCGTGAATGGACGTGAAGAGATCGCGTTGTAGCGAATTTTAGAAGCCCATCATCAATTTTAATCATTTTCAATCTACTGCAGGTTGAAATTTTTTCTTTTTTTTTTTTTGTGAATGCTTTCGGATGAAAGTTTTCCTTTCTTAATCTAGTCCAACAAAACTGTTAATTTCATCCTCCCATTTATCTTTCTGATGCTTTCTCGGCTCCTTTCATTCCTCCGAATGCAGTTTAGAGTTTCTGTTGACAGTCTATTATCATTATGTCTTGCTACATGGCCAGCACAAATCCACTGAAGCTTCTTTATTGTGATAATAATATCAGACACTCTGGTTTGCTGTTGTAACCATACTTTTCATTTGCGGTCTCATCGCATGATTCCTAAAAAACTTTCCTTGCTTCTTTGAACTGGTAATATACATTGATTAGAAACGTTTCTCTTTAGGCATATCGGCATTGTTCCTTTCAGTGTTACAGTTTCAAGTACAGTAAAACCCCGATATAACGCTCCCGCTTATAGCACTATCCCGTTCTTTACGCTCCTTTCATACGGTCCATGGAATTTTCTATGTAACTCTGTATACTTTTACCCTCTTATAACGCTTCAAATCACGCTTGTACTGCTTTTTTTTTTATCGGAAATTTTGTATCGAAAAGAAATGTAACACTGTAAAGATTCTTTTCTTTCCCTGGTAGGAGGGAATCTTTGAACTCTGAAGTGCGGGTCTGTGATACAGTAAGTTAGTGCAAAATGTCGAAGCGGAAATCCCTTTCTAAAAGTGAAAAATTGCAAATTCTCCATAAGTATGACAAGAATTCTACATTAAGTCAGAGGGATTTAGCAGAATCTCTAGGAATTCCCTCATCCAGTCTGAGAACAATAATAAAAAAATGAGAATGCAATTACCGATGCAGCGAAGGGTGGTTGCAAACGTAAAAAAAGTAAAGTGTGGTAAATATGAAGATGCCGAGGAAATTCTAATTGAATGGATTCATCAGTCCCGTGATGCATCAGTGCCATTAAGTGGCCCAATCATTCAAGAAAAGGCGAGTGAAATAGCGGGCAGTGCACTAAATCTGCTCCGAAAATATATTAGTATTGCTTCTAGTGGTGTATCAATTGGAGGGCTCAGAAACATAGTGGTGTAAGTCAAAAGTGGTTAATTATTCAGTATCCATGGTTTTGCGATTGACAATACAGAAAAATCTTCGAAATGTGTAGAGTTTTTTTATTTAAGGTTTTTAATTTTAAAAACACTTTATTTTTGTAATATACCATGGATTCCCTTTAATCTTTATATATTTATTAATTTTTTACCTTTTTTTATGGATATTACTGACTTACACTACTATGTTTCTGAGGCCTCCAATTGATGTTAATAGTTACTTGAACCACATTGAAAATGTCATAATCCATAACAGTAGCATACACACACACGGCAAACCACAATCAAAGATCTTTTTAATAGGAAATAAGCTTACATTTGCACTATATCTACAAAATCAAGTATCTTTCCTGTAAAATGGTGTCTAAATCTTTCCCCATCTGATAAATCCTTTCCCGTCTATAGCGCTATCCCGCTTATCACGCTTGTAGGTCACTGTCCCTTGATGAGCGTAATAACGGGGTTTTACTGTAGTTCAATTCTGTGTTTCAAAAGTTATTAGGGAACAAACATACACACACATTCATTTCCAAGAAAAGTAAGAAGAAAAGGCTTGGAATGCGAAATCTTTCAAAACAGGGTGATTGAATCCTACTGTCATCTCTCAGAAGTGGATTCAATCAACATATATAAAGGAATATTGTTATATATGCTAATTAAACCATGGGAAGGGATTTCCGATGAAAAAAAATTAATTAGATCTGAGTTTCGCAACCAGTGGAAACTTTTAATATAGAGTGAAAGGCAACGCTACAATAATAAAACAGTTATTCAAAGATATTTTCAGAATGTGTTCAGTACGTTTTCCTGTTAAACATATATACCAATTTTTCTTCAGATATATTGATTAGAATCCGTTCATTAGAGCTCAGTGTAGAGTCACCTTAATTATAAACATCTTGTAAAAGGTTAAACCAGTACAGCCAGAACCTCTCAATATAGGAACTAAAAATTTTAGGAATGTGTTCCACTTATGATGTAGGCGCATAGTAAGAAGGGATTTTTGGAAATACAACCCCAAAGGGAACCCCCTTTTTTAAAAAAAATGACTTCTTCCGAAACCGTTTGGGTTTAAAATACGAAATTTGAAGGAAATTTGAAAATTTGAAGGAACGCGTATCTCTGAAACCCCATAGCTAGAAACGTAAAATTCGGAATATTGTACTTAAAAAAAAAGGAAAGATTTTTTTTTAAAGAAATCTTTCATTTCAACGAACATCAACGTCAGTGGAAACATAACACTCGACGGTAAAGCGCGTGGAGTTGTCGACAATGACGGAACGCAACGTTACGAAAACGCTTAATAAACATAACGTAAGACGAAGTAGTACGTGTAGCCCTTTTGGGATAACCGCATATAAAAGATTGCAATTTAAAATGAAATTGTTTTTTCATCTAGAATTAGGTTAAATGTTTTGTGAGGGTTTGTCAAATTTTTTCCTAAGGTGTGGGAAGAGCAAAAAGAAGTGGAAAGTCTTCGATCTCTAAAAATTTGATATTTATTAATATTTGGGTTAGAAAATACAAATATACCAGTAAGTTGTAAAACTCATGTGCTTTTTTTACCAATTGATAAAGATTTAAAGTGATCTCACAGGATTAATTTCGTCCTTCTCCATATCATGACAAATTTTTGGTTTTTAAAACGTACAAATCACAGGTATTTTGCGAGTATTACACTCATTACCAAAAAAAAACGACTAATCTAGAAGGAGTTGTCCGATTGTAATGAAATTTCGTAAGCAAAGACATTGGGACCGCCCATGCAAATGATTGAACTTTGGTGTCCAATGAATGAATAGCGAGAGCTAAAGCGCATCGGAACTGCGCACTCAGCAGATGTGTATAAGAAGCGATTCTCAATCTGATGGTCAAAATTTCTGTTGCATTGCGAGTTAGGATACCTTTCAACGACTGAAAAAATGCCTCGCCGTAGGATTCGAGCTCATTACATGCAACTGTCAGAGTTTGAAAGAGGTCGTATCATTGGATTGAAAGAGGCAGGTTGGGCAAAACGGAGAATCGCTCGTCATATGGGCCGAAGTGATGCGGCGATTAGAAGATGCTGGCAGGAATGGGTGGACAATGGCAGATTTCAGCGTCATGAAGGTAGCGGTCGACCTAGGAGGATAGAGCGATTGTTAGATCAGCTGTCACAGCGCCTGAATCATCATTATCAACCATCAGACGTGCGACCCGCACACCAGTGTCCACCATGACCATTCACAGACGGCTGAGAGAGCGACATCTACGCTCATACCGACCGCTATGCCACCTGCCACTCACGTCTGTACACCGTCGGGCCATATTACAGTGGAGCTTGGCTCGATCCGGTTGGAATGATGCTGACTGGGGACGTATAGTGTTTAGCGACGAATCCCGCTTCCAACTGTGTCCTGACGATCGTCACCGACGTGTCTGGAGACGCCCAGGCAGCGTGCCGATCCTGCTTTCACTATTGCACGCCACACAGGCCCTCAACCAGGAGGTATGGTCTGGGATGCCATTTCCCTTGATAGCCGGACCCCTTTGGTCGTCATTAGCGGCACACTTACAGCCAGCGGTACGTCGACGACATTCTGAGACCTGTTTTGCTACCCTTCCTTTTGCAGTACCCTGGCCCTATTTTTCAGCAAGATAATGCCAGACCACATACGACACTTGCAATGACAGCTATGACCTGTCTTGCAGCTTGTGAAACACTTCCTTGGCCAGCCAGATCCCCAGATCTCTCTCCAATCGAGCATGTCTTGGATATGATGGGAAGGCGACTGCATCCACCAGGGAACGTGGATGTCCTAGCCCGACAATTGGAGCAAATTTGGCAAGAAATACCGCAGGAGACCATCAGGGAGCTTTATCACTCTATGCCACTTCGTGTGGCAGCTTGCATTCAGGGTAGAGGTGGGTCAACACCTTATTGAGCTCGTTACTTTGTAACTCTGAAATAAATCATTCAATTTGTCTGAAATTTTAATCATTTTCTATTCTGTACATAATCTTCCTCTCCACCAATTTTTGTCTCCATCGGACAACTCCTTCTAGGCGCGTCGTTTTTTTTTTGTTAATGAGTGTATATTTACTTCGCCAATTAGTATAGTGGGACAGTTGTTTAAAAAATTTTCATTCTTTATGAATAGATTCTCTAATTCTACAGTAAATTTACCTTTCTTTTTTTTTTGGTGGTTTATATACAGCTAAAATGTTAATATTTTGTGCTTGATAACACAAACACATTTTTTAAAATGAAACATATTAGGTTTTTATTACAAAACTTCATGATAAATAACATGTTTTGTGAAAATTCTTGAATCATTTTCCAAAAGATTTCCTTCCTCCGACGTTTTAGTAATTTGTAAATTAACATTTTGCTTATAGAATGACAGACAGAATAATGTTTTTATAATATAACTTATAATAATAATAGCCGGGTACCGTCACTTCGTCCCGGAACTCTTGCATATATGGAAAATAATTTATTTATTTATTTATTTATTTATTTATTTATTTATTTAGCAAATTAATATTGAGATCGTCGGAGAATATACGACTTCCCAGCCCGTTGTGGTTTCTCCGGATAACTCAGATGTAATGCGGGTTGGCGCCGCACACCAAAAATTTAAAGCAAAAAATCACATATTTGCATGTATCTTGCAAACGCAGAAACGTCTGTGAATGAGTGATATATCGTTTGATAGAACTTTCAAATACCAACATTTTCTCAATATAATGTTCTCTTCCAACTTTTTTACTTTTCGTTTAAATTAAGAAAAAGTCAAAATTTTACCCTTTAAAAGGCTCATCTTGGAAACCAAAAATGTTTTTCGAAAGATTTTTGTAGCATTTTGTTTGTCTTAAAAAGATCTAAATTTTATCCATTTGCATGACCAATCTATCTCTTATAGTTTGGTCACAAAATTGGAAAAACGTCAAGTCTTATGACAGAATAACGCTTTTATGATATAAGATAACAATTTTTTAAATGGTTAAAGGAACTTCCACAAACTTGAAATTTTGTTAAAAATACTTAGAATAAACAATTTAATTTTTTTTTAATTGTTTGTTAAAAATATTTTTAACATAATATTAATGTTTGTTTTTGAAGTTCCTTTCACCATTTATATTAACGATTTATTATAATATACGTAAAAAAAATCCCTTTTTTATACAAAACTATATGGGTATCGTCGATTAGCTCGGGAACTCTTGCATTTACAGCATTAAAAAAAAAATTATTTATTTAGCAAATTATTATTAAGATCGGAGAATATATGACTTCCCGGCCCATTGTGGCCTTCTCCGCTTAACTCAGGTGTATTGCGGATTGGCACCACACACCTGTGGTTGTCGCCACACACTTAATGGTCAGTTTGCCAGATTATTCCCTAAACCGTGGGAATTCCGAAAACTTATTCCTTGTCTACATCATAAAGGGAATCTCTGTGCAAAATTTAAGCTTTCTAGGTCCAATGATTTGCGATGAGTCAGTTGATGGGCGTTGATGAGTCAGTTAGTGAGTAAGTCAGGACTTTTCTTTTTATATTTATATTTATAAAAAAAAAGTTTTCAGGTTTCAGGTTTATTCATTTGCTTGACCAATCTATCTCTTATAGTTTGGTCACAAAATTGGAAAAACTTAAAAGTCTTATGACATTTGACAGACAGAATAACGTTTTTGTAATATATTAGACGGGTACAGTTCGTCTAACTTAGGAAGGCAGTCCCCTCAGGCGTTGGGACTGAGAACTTGAAAAAATAGGGGCGAAAGGGTATCAGGTTATTGTTACGGAATTAAAAAAGGTCTTATGTGATCCTTTTTTCTAGTATTTTGGAGAATTGAGCTCTTCGGAAATATAGTTACTTAAAGCCGATAATAACGAAGTCAAGCTCTGCAAACACTGTTGTAATTTTTTCTCCCCATCCCCACTTACCTTATACCCTTTCTCCCCTATTTTTTCAAGTTCTCAGTCCCAATGCCTGAGAGAACTGCCTTCCTAAGTTAGACGAACTGTACCGTCGCTTCACTCCAGAACCCTTGCATGTACAGCATTAAAAAAAAAAAAAAATTATTCATTTAGCAAATTAATATAGAGATCAGAGAATACACGACTTCCCAGCCCGTTGTGACCTTCTTCGGTTAACTTATTGCAGGTTGGCGCCTCACACCTGGGGTTGTACCACACACATTTTTGCTAGTATCTTGCAAACGCAGAAACGTTTGTGAATGACTGGTATCTTTTTCGATAGAACTTTCAAATACCAACATTTTCTCAATATAATGTTCTCTTCCAACTTTTATACTTTTCATTTAAACTGAGAAAAAGTCAAAATTGGACCCTTTAAAAGGCGCCATCTTGGAACCAAAAACTTTTTTCGAAAGATTTTTGGAGCATTTTGTTTGTCTTAAAAAGCTTTACATTTTATCCATTTGCATGACCAATCTATCTGCTATAGTTTGGTCACAAAATTGGAAAAACGAAAAGTCTTATGACAGACAGAATAACGCTTTTATAAATAAAATAATAATTCTGAAACCATTGATTAATTATCAAACGGTTGGATAAAATGTCCTTCATTTGTGCAGCTGTGTTTCTTAATCTCATAGAATGACACACTTCATTTTGCTGAATATTTCGATTTCTTCTTGGGGGCATTTTAATTCTATACTTAATTTTTCAGTCAATATCGATAAATTATAATATGTAAATTTAACTTATTTGACTCGACTGCAATTTGAAATTGAAAATAATTGAAAAATCAAAATCCAGCGCAGAAGTTATACTGATAACTTGAAAAAATAGGGATGAAAGGGTATAAGGTAAAAGGGGTGGGGAGGAAATATTACAATCATGTTTGCAGAGCTTGACCTCGTTATTATCGGCTTTAAGTAACTATATTTCCGAAGATCTGAATTCTCCAAAATACTAAAAAAAGAATCACATAAGACCTGTATTAATTCCACAATAATACCCTGATACCCTCACCCCTACTTTTTAAGTTCTCAGTCCGAACGCCTGAGGGGACTGTCTTCCTAAGTTAGAGGATCTGTAAGTGAATTAAAAAATATAAAAAATTAATAATTATTAATTATAAAACGATTGGATAAAACAATTAAATTGATTCAAATTAATTTTACAACACAATTTAAAAGAATCCGTAAAGATTTTCTGTTTAAATAAAAAAAAAGGTGAAATTTTTGATATTTTTGCATGTATCTTTCAAACGCAGAAACGTTTATAAATGTCTGAAATATCGTTCGATAGAACTTTCAAAATATCAACATTTTCTCAATATAATGTTCTCTTCCATCTTTTATACTTTTCGTTTAAATTGAGAAAAAATCAAAATTTGACCCTTTAAAAGGCGACATCTTGGAAACAAAAAAATTTTTTCGAAAGATTTTGGTAGCATTTTGTTTGTCTTAAAAAATCTATATTTTATCCATTTGCATGACCAATCTATCTCTATAGTTTGGTCACAAAATTGGAAAAACGTAAAGTCTTATGACAAAGACAGACATAATAACGCTTTTATAATATAAGAAAGGTAAGATAACAAAAAAAAAACCTCACAAATTTTATTTTAGTTTTTTTCAACTTTGTTGTTACCATATCATTTCTTTAATTTTCATTAGAGTTTTTGCCATAACGTGATTTAAATACGAGAAACACAAATGTCACGTGAACGAATACGGTAACCACAATAGCGGGCTCTGTCATAAAGAGAGTTTTTGCCATAATGTGATTTATATATGGGTAACCCAAATGTCACGTGAACGAATACGGTAACCACAATAGCG
>JAFIDM010108937.1:0-10087 GCA_023159025.1 Thereuonema tuberculata | reverse complement strand
ACATTTAAAGGTCTTTTCACCTGTATGGGTTCTAATGTGAGAATGTATATGGCTTGATTGTGCAAAACTCTTCTCACAAAATTCACATTTAAAAGGCTTTTCACCTGTATGGGTTCTAATGTGAGAATGTAAATTGGTTGATTTTGCAAAACTCTTCTCACAAAATTCACATTTAAATGGCTTTTCACCTGTATGGGTTCTAATGTGAGAATGTAAATTGCTTGATTTTGCAAAACTCTTCTCACAAAATTCACATTTAAAAATCTTTTCGTCTTTGTGGGAAATAATGTGGTCAGTCATTTTGGCTGATTTTGAAGAAAGGTTTTTAGAAATCTTTGCAACCTTTTTAGTTTTGTGGGATTTTTTTTATCGATCTCTCAATGTTCATCATTTCATAGTGAACAGTAGATCATTTAATGTACCCAGTAAATTTTATTTCTTTCATTATAGGCTTTCAATTACGTTCTGTTAATTAAAATTCGTTCTGTTATTTTATTCAAAACAAGTCCTCTTAAATTCCTTATATTTACGAATCTTTTGATTGCTTTCCTTGTTTCAATATTGTAATGAAGCCTATATTAGAATTGGAATTAAGTCAATAAAACAAAGCGAAACAACTTTTTCACTGAAGAAATGCAAATGGCGGCCATTGTCAAAGCCCAAGAAAATTACAACACACGGACGATAAGCCTATTTTATTCTCTAAAACAAACAATCCAATGAAGATGTTTTATTATTAATTGATACAGATCCTTACCAAAAACTACTCAAGCAATAAACCAGGATTCACAAAAAACTTAATAACTGGAACTGATATTTCCGCTAAAATTTAGAGCCGTGTCTCCGTCTGCGAGATAGATCTAGCCGTGCACCCCGTGCTTTGGCTGGAGCTTATGGGTGACGTCATAAACCAATCACGTGAATAGTGCTTCCGGTTTCGGTGATTTATGCGCGAGGAATGTATATATAAAGTACACACATGCAAATAAAAAAACAAAAACAAATATCAATAGAGTATATCTATCTGTACCTCCACCCCAATTTCATAGTTGTAATAAATTTATTTAGAAAGAAAATAAATAAATTCTGTTTGGACGAGATCGAAAGGCCATAGTGCACAAAGGAAGTGCGCCCTCCCATAGCTTTCGCCAAGTTAAGGGAACCGTTTGATGATTTATCGCTTAAATTACTCGTCTCCAAATATATCAATGACGTCAAATATTAATAGAGTATATCTATCTGTACCTCTACCTCAAATTTCATAGTTGTACTAATTTTATTTTGAAAGAAATTAAATTTTTCCTAAGTGACTGTTTTGTCGAAATCGAAGGGTCGTAGTGGGCAAAGCAAGTGCGCCCTCTCATAATTTTCCTGCAGTTATGGAAATCTATTTAAACTATTTTCATTAATTAAAAATATTGATTCTCAATTGTTTTCATCTGTAGCTATTAGTAATTTTATCTTTATTGACAAAAAAAATGAAGGGCGCCCACAAATATTTCCCAAGAAGGAAAATTTATTTGGCAAATTATTTTGGCAATGTACTTCGAACTGTAAAATTCTATAAATTAACTGAAATAAATAAATAAATAATAACATCAACAACAACAATAACTATAACTTCTCTAGATATGTAACGTTTTATCATGGTGGATTAATATAAATTACATGACATAAAGAGTAATTTCTGTAATTAAAACTATATTAATTAATTCAATAAGTAGAAAGAAGTTAAATTATCAACATTTTTTCAGATCATTTGTGAAGTCTAAAGAACGATAAAAAAAAATCTTTTTGTATTGAATTGTTCTTTTATGTGGTTATGGACAGTTGGATGTTGATATTTATAATCTTTCTAATATGATGGTGTCAAGCTTGTCTTCAGAATTGAGATCAGGCGTTCTGGATGGCCATTTCTTACAAATGATTACCGTATTTACTCGCATAATTTCCCCTTTTTTTTCATCAATATTTTGACAAAAAAAAGGGGGGTGGGGAAATTACGCGATGTTTTTCAATTTGAGGAAAAAAAATATGGTGAAAGTGTAAGGAAAACCATGTTAAATATTGATTTTTAAAGCAAGAAATGTAATTAACAACAATTTTATTAACACGCAACATTTAAAATATAAGAAATCACATCTTAACATTTGTTTTTTCTTCTAAGTACAGTTAAGCAATAGGCATGCACGGAAGTGTGTGTGTCTTTGACGTAATTTCGTAACTCACGCAGCGCAGCCCGCCATCTTTATAGCTGCTCACCGCATGACGTCAGCATCAGCTGCCTGCTAATAGAGAACTTAACTTTATTCGCGAACTTCACGTTTTCACAAAACACTCGAAATTGTTGTACTGATTCAGAAGGAGTCTGCTCTTGTACTGACCGGGGAGGGGGTGGAATCTTCCCCTAAAGTAGCGTGGGATACAGAAATGCCGAAGTAACGGTACATTGTCGCGTCGTCGTGAGTTGACCGCCAGTCAAGGTCATGTTGGAAACGCGTTGAAGTAGAGGTGGGGAAATTATGAGATAAAAAAAAAATGAATTTTGTAATCCACAAAAACTGGGGTGGGGAAAATACGCGATGGGGGAAATTATGCGAGTAAATACGGTATTTCCCCCTGTAGCTCTGGTCAACCACTATGTGGATGGCATTATTGTCCCTCAAAATGGAATCAGGAATTATGGCTGCAAGATAAACACATTGATCCAGGATGTTATGCTAATACCTGACAGCTCTTAAGCTACTGCATAGAAAGCAGTGAAGATCACTGTGGTATTAAGTGTTATCCATCCTTTCACGTCACCACCCCATAACTTTTATCTTTCTTGGATATTTTTTTTCTGCTTCTACTTATGGGAGAGATCTCCTTTCTACTACAATTTCATTTGCCCATTTTGGGAAAAATGTCAGATCAGAAATTGATCTTGCTTCTCATATTAAAGCTAATCAAGACCTTATAGAGTTACAGAAGGACTATTTGATAACTTACAATTCTTTAGTCTTGTTTTAAAAATGTAGAAAATGCCTTGACGTTTCTAGTATCAACAAATTTGTTCATACTAAATCAAGAAAATGTAACTTTTAAATTGTACTTTTATTACTTCTGACATCTGAAATTGATACCTAAATGTACAGTAAGTAAAACTATTAAGGAAATATTAGACATTTGTCATATTATCTGGCTGTACAGCAAATGAAAGAATCGAGTTACTTTACTATGTAAGTAAATAGTTTATGTTATAATATTTACATGCATTCTTTTTTAATTTAGAGCCCCTTTATAACATTTGCTACAGGTCTCACCCTAGCTTAATCCGGTCCTTCAGATATTTATGTGCTTTGTGCAGATATGCTCTGATTGGCATATCCCATCTCACTCTGCATGCTAATGCTTTTTGTTCAGTTTGGTCAATTTCGTTGTATCTTCTAACGAATCAGCAACATTAATTGACAACCAACTGAATTAACCATGGAGCAAAATCAAGTTTGAAATTCTCAACACGTTAATGCTCATTGGAAATCTCTTTGGAGATTAAATCAGAACGCATTAGCAAACAGCATAGTGCATTATTTCCTATGAGTTCAACAAATGGTCTAAGACAAAATCAATCATGATGTCCATATTTGAGAACATTAAAGGTACATAAGAAGTTGATTTTCTTATGTAAAAGAAATTTGCCAGGACTCTGCTTGTCCTCTGGACAGTCTGCATCCAACTGCCATGGGCTCCTAGTGAACAGCAAAGTGTATTATTCCATTTGGGTCCACTGAAATGGTCTGAAAATCAATTCAATCAAGGACCTTAAAGAGATATAAAAATGTGGTCTTCCTGCAGAAAGAATTCCCAGATAAAGGCTTTGGGATACAGTTAGTCAGGAGACTGTTCATCCTGTAGACACAGAAATAAGTCTGCATTAGTTACCATGGTCACTGTGTCCTATTGATGCAATGTCAAAAACCTTCCCGGATTCATCAGTTAAACTGCACTGTGATTGGCTGAACCGGAGGGGCGATCGACCAGCTGATTGGCTCTCCTCTCCCAAAGACGGCTCTGACAGGGAGCTCCGAAAAAGACTACCTCAGCTGTCAGAATCAGATCCTTCAGGGGTTTTACAACTTGGACCTGTTTTTAGAATCCAACAACCAAGTATATATATACTGTAAATAAAATGAAAATATGTGTGTACATTACAAGCAGATAATGGTCACAGAAGTGGCTTCTCTCACAGGTGTGGCCCTCGGTCATTCAGGAACAGGATTTTCTTTCAGCAAACCATATGGGATTCCAAAGGTGACTTATGATGATACAATTCACATTGACTCATCTTACTACTTTGGACTAAATTTGTCCAACATCAAGTCATCTGTTTGCCCTCCATCTCGTTTGTTTATATAAATATCTTCTATTTTGAAAAAAAAATGGCATTCTTGATTTCTATATTAAATAAGACACAAACAAGAATTGAAGCAACTGCAGAAATGGGCTAACTTTCATGTTAATAGGTTTGAATGTGGGACTGTGTTTTATGCAAATTTTATTAGTGATTTGACATTAGCTTAGAATCATTGTAAGATGTAGGACTTTTGTGGTTTCATTTATAAATAAATATTATATTTTGGATTGCATTGTTTAACAGGTTTGAGCACCAGATGATGTATAGTCTTTATTCTGATTACCCTTATCTGCTACAGAAGTTGTAGTTAGTTACATTTTTTTCCTGCTGATTGATGCTATCTCTTCAAGTGGAGATTATTGAAACTTGACTGATTTATGCATTCGTTTTTTGTTTAATTATGTAACGATTTCCCAAGATTCAAATATTTTGAGGATTTCCTGCTATTCGTGGGACTTTCAAACTTAATTTAGCATTAAATTGTCTAGTACAGTTTTTCTTAATTTGTTCTTTTGCTCAATGAACCTTATTCACAAAACACAGAACCTAATCCTAACCCCCACCCCCCCCCAAAAAAAAAAAAGAAAAACAAATTGGAGATTTCTTTAGGTAAATATAATGTTACTTTCTATAATGCACAGTGATTTATGATTAAATTTCCCAGAAGGAGCTGCCCATTCACAAGCAAAATGAAAGTTGAATAAGCAGATGGGATATACTAGTCGAGAATTATGCAAATCATGTGAAATGTGTGAAAGGCAAACAAAGGCCAATAGCTCTGTTGTATCTGAAACTCCAGATATAATAGAAATAAGCAGCAGATTGTTCAAGAAGCTACAATGCCGGCTGGACAGATTGAAAAGTTTGTAACTTTGATGGACGAATCTAGGTGGAAATCACCATAAGTATAATCAGGCAATTGAAAAGTTACAAAGCTCAAAGGTTACTGTAAACAATGTTTTACTGGTTGGTTAGTGGCAATTATGTATTTCTCCATCATGATAATATTACACCAGTCACATAACGATTAGCAGAAGCAGATCTGATTTTATGAATAACAATTTTGTTGATTGTCATTTATCATTGACAGTCTCAAACACGTCTGGGATGTTGTCATAGTAGAACTGCATTATGACATTTGTCAAACATGTTGTTCTGCAACAAGCCTTGATTCTGTCTTAACACCAACAAGAGTTAAATCCACTACTAAAAACAACGTAATTATCTTTATGTTATTGTTTATATATTTTACATGATAGTTAGTCATTCCAATGACCTGTGTATAATGCAACTTAGATTATCCCCTTTTTTGTTTCTTCGTCATACATTAAAACATTTCAAATGTATTAGATAACTTAAAATTATAATTTTGTAGTTCATGGATTTTTCAACTTTGTAGCAATTTACTGTTTTCAGCAATATACAGACTAATTAAATTCTATAAAATTATTAACAAAGGACAAGTATTCGAAAAATTTGTAAATAATTGAAAGAAATTCAATAATCACTTAACATTGATTATTGCTTCATTGACTTGTCATTTTGGTTGTTATATTCAGAGTTTTGAAAATTCTTACACATTTTCTACCCCATAAATCCACTTCCTCATTAGTGGAGGAAGGGCAACAGAAAGTATAGTTTCTGGATAATGGATCTATCTTTTGTACACAACATACTTGTATTGTCAGTTCTTTATTGTAGTTAATTGTTTATTTTCTCATGTTTGATCCTTCACAATCCTTTGTATTATTAATACAAGAAAAATTTGCAAATAAAGATTTATTTTGTAATTTAAAATCTTGTGTAATGAATCTTGTAACTTCATTATTCTTGACAGTTGTATTATAATCTCATAAAGTCTATAGGTCTATGGTTGACAGAATTATTCTGAAAATCACAAAATTGAAATAAAAAAGGCTGTATTTATCATTATTCATTAGTAATGATGAAATCTGATAAAAGTGACCTATAAAAATTTAATTTGCCAGATTTTGTGATTGTAATATTTCTGTTTTACTAAATGTTTAACAAATAAAGAAAACAAATCCTTACAAATTTAAATCTACAGTAATAACACCCAAACCAGAAATACTTTGTAGTTTTACCTTATCAGAATCTTGCTATATGACTTTGTAACGTTCAGATATGTTTAACAACAAATGAGCAAAGTAATTTCAACTATACATACTTTTTTTATTACATTACTGACCATATTCATTGCAAAACACAATAAAAGTAGTCATTTCCTAGAAATGTATATTTACTCTCACCATATTCTGGAGTAATTCTACAAAACGACGTATTTTTACTCCTGCTGTAATCTTAATGATAAACATTTTTTAAACAAAGGGTAAAATATGACATGAAATGATAACCCAAATTATTTCCACCTTATTTCAATTAAATTGTAACCATAGAAAAAAAAAAGATGTTATTACTTCAATAGTTGACAAGCATTTGGTTAAAAATAAAAACGAGAATATTTAATTGTTTTACTGCATTATATCATTTTAATTCAGTACTTCTCTACTTTCATTCTTACTGGTATATTAACAAGTACGCCTTATGTATTTCTTAATAATAATAATCTGAAATGCATTGAATTTCCTACATGCAGTTACATATCTTTTTATTGCTGTAATCATAAATTTGAACGAGAATTCAGCTTAAAACTATGAAGTTTAATGCCAAAAATGACATTAGCCTTAAATAATCATATATTACTTCGGAACCATTGTACCATTACATCTTAAAATATATCTATAGTAAAGCTAGGTGAACACCATCCAGCATGTTCATGCGACATGTCTGGGGGAAACGTGTTTGATGAGACTGCCAAGGTAGAACACGACTGGTCATTCAACACGTCTTTCGGAAATCCAACCAATAAAAGCACAGAATTGAAAACGTCACTGATGACATCATTAGTAGTTTGCTCCCCTGAATATCTCAATTCCATTGCAGTGAAAACCATCAAAAAGCTATTATTGTAATAAGAAATATGTAATGAGGTTTTGTTATAATTATTTATGTTTATTTATTTAAATAATTATTTGTATTTGCAATCTCTTAAAATTATGTATGTTTTGTAATTTGCGAAGTAGAATATGCAAATTAGGCTGGTGGCGAACCCCGATATTAATGGACTGCTACAAGTCGAAAGGGGGAGTTCGATAGCTGACTCAAGAGAGGGGAGTTCGACAGGAGATACGAGAGAGAGAACGGAGCGGTCGGAAAGGAAGCGTCAGTCGGGGGAACGAGGCGTTGGTCGCCGAGATGAATGAAGCGTTAGTCGCTGACATGAAGAACCCGTCTGTCGTGAGAAGCCACCGTAGTTCTACTCTGTTCGTGTGTCGTCGAAGAAAGAAGATATCAGCTAATCAAGTAAGAAGAAAGAAAACTTCGCAAGAGTCAACCGAACCTAAGAATAAGTGAGATAAATTTGACTTAATAATACTTTGTGTAAAACAGAACTTTAAGTATCAAGCCGATACTCTGTGTAAATTTAGCTACAGTAAATAGCAACCTAAACTATGTATTAATTTAAAATAGAACTCATTAAAAAAACATTAATTTAAGCCACCATATCCACCCACTTTATTTTACAAATATCATCATTCGATAGGAAACAATTTTTACTCTGAATATAGTAATTTTAAACATCAAAGTACTCTAGAAAATATTTTGAAGAAGGAATTTTGAACGTTATTGTGTCTGTTTCTCATCTGTGACTGAAAGAGCAAAAATAATTTTAGCTTTGAATTTGATAATTATTGAAGCCTTTAATATGGCAAAATTCAAATTCAAAAATAACAGAAATTTAGCAAATCCATCCTGAGATGTTTTCTTTTTGATTTTCTTAGATTTATTGGGATTAATTCTTCAATTCTTTAACTAGCGAGCGATCGGCTATCCCAGAATTCCATGCGAACACAGTTGATGCTGTGAAATTATGAAAAAATCTAATTTTTAAAAAACTCTGATAAATTCTGATGCATAAAATTAATGCATTTAAGTGTAAACTTTATTTATTTTTGAAAGATAATCTCAATATTGTGATAATAATTTTGGAAAAGCTCTCTGTCGAGCTGAGGTGGGGACTATCGATGAGGAGCCATTTCTACGAATGGGCGTGATGTCATAACTCTCTTGTTCCATAGCTTCACTGTGATTGGTTATTTTTCGCCCGACCAAATGCCAATATAGAACTGGCCGACCCATGTGTCTGGCAAGCAACGGTTCAAGGAAAACAAGGTCTCATGCAATGTGTTGGATGGACAACAAGGCTTTTTGCTTCATCGTGTTCACCCCACTTAAACATTTACCTTCATAAAAAGTGGTAATAAATTCATTCTAGAAAGTAATATGAGCAAAGAAATTCCAATTCTGTTGTTCTCCCAAATAAGCTAAATAAGTTAAAATCAGCTGTAAAGAAATATTTAGGAATATTTGTAAATGTTTAAAATACTGTTTATTTATTTAATAAATTATGCAGAGGTTTCTTTCAAAGGATTAATCTTATGTAGTTAAACAAACTTTTTCATGTTCCCTGGGGTTTTC
This sequence comes from Thereuonema tuberculata, assembly GCA_023159025.1. Classification (NCBI taxonomy): domain Eukaryota; kingdom Metazoa; phylum Arthropoda; class Chilopoda; order Scutigeromorpha; family Scutigeridae; genus Thereuonema; species Thereuonema tuberculata. Next base: position 1,131 of record JAFIDM010108937.1, on the reverse strand, counting down.
GGAACAACATTTGGTGTGGCCATGAAGCAAATAAGGTTCTGCAGCACTGTATTAAAGTATGTAGTTGCTTTTAGTTTCTTTTAATTTATCTTCAAAGAGTTGATAGTTGTTCAGAAATTCATGATGATTTTGAAAGATATCATTGTAGGCATTGCAATAAAATTTACAAGAATTTTAATCTAAGTATAGAAGATGTTGCAAATAGTTCTGATGATAGTTGTTGTTTTAGAATGATTACACGAATGAAGAAAAAGCTCCTGAGTTTAACGGATGTTGTTGATAATGAATGAAGTAGTGGATGTAGGTGAAGTTGAAGGGGGTAGAATGGAAGAGGGTTAAATAATCTACTTAGGGGAAGGGGATGGGGCAGTTCAATGATTACACATGTATAATGGAGGAGAAGAAAAAAAGGGAGCGATTGATCAGAAGAATGAGAGATTACTCATGATCTCATAAAAGTGTGTGTTTAAAATACACAAAACGACAAAGAATAATGGACAGTAATCAAGGGAGGAGGTGTGAAAATGAAACGAAGGAGAAATACTTCAAGGGTGAAGAATTTGATGTGATGTGGGTGCACACTTGCAGGATCACTTCACATCCTTTATAGTTAATGAGAAGATTGAAAGTAATACAACTCTAATGATAACATTGAATCGCAAATAACATTTGTATGAAAGGGATTTGGAAATAAATTTGCTCAATGAGACTAAGTTCCAATAGTGATATACTATTTTACTTTCTTAACTATTTCTCCTGTTTTCAAATATAAACATTAAGCCATGTCATCTGTAAAATGCATTGTATGTCACATACTCCTCAGAAACTGCTAATCTGTTTATTTCGAAGATGTTAAGATGAAAAAGTTTCAACCTCTTACATTAACTTTCACTTTTCTGATGTTTCTATAAGAAAAATAACTTTATCCAACACTCAATGAAAACAAGAAAGTAATATATAAGAGCAATTATCCACAGTTGCTTTGTAGATATATCTGAAAGAATGAATATGAAACAAAGTTAAGGAATCCATTCAACCTATAAACTACGTAATTATTTACATTTCAATTGTGACGGTATCTTGTTGCTCTTTTTACTGAAATTTCCACTGTGGCAAATTGGAAGACTTCAA
>JAFIDM010108933.1:0-10089 GCA_023159025.1 Thereuonema tuberculata | reverse complement strand
ATTTCCTGACGAGTCATTGGGTATTTATCGACCAATCAGAAAATAGCTTTTGAAATCGTTAGGAATATTATTAGCGAAAAAAATGAAACCGTTCTAGACGAGAGAAAAAATTTTTGGAATGGGATATGGAAATGAGCAGTCAGAGAGATGGCACCTTCGAAGCGGACTCCTCATAGACTTCTGAAATACGGACGCATTTTACAGGCAATTCCTCAATTTTCACCTCGCCAAATTAGAGCAGTTATCAAAGAAGGTAATCCTGACTTTATTCGTTGTTTATCCGAATGTGTGGGTAATGTTTTGCGTGGGAACGTTCCTGTGACTCCCTATCAAAAACGAAAACTATCTTGTCACAAAAAAACACTTAGGCTGATTGGCACAGCAAAATTACCCATTCACAAAAAAAAGTCAATTCTCGTACAGAGAGGCTCGGGACTTTTACCCTTCATTATTCCCGCTCTGGCAGGACTATTCGGTGGTATGCTCGGTAGCAACCGATAAAGGAATGGAACACGGTAGGAAATTTGTTTTTTACCGGAAGAACTCGCCTCACAAATGCTGCAAGGGTCCACACAAAAATACGACCCGTCTCAAAATATTATACAGAAACTATCCTCTTTGGAAAAAGAACTTGATCATCTTTTAAACGATAGCACCTTACCGAATGATTTAAAAATTAAATTAGTTAATAATATACAGCAGCGTTTTCAAACATTTTATAATCATAACAAGAGCAGACGGTACGATCCTGTTTTACAGTCAATGACCGAAAATGTTGTTGCATCAGACAGTGCCGATGTGAAAAACGACGCGTCACAGGAAAAAAAAGAAATTCAAACTCCGTCAGGTGTTAGTTGGGAAGATGCGGTTTTGACTCGCTTGCCCACATCCTATTAGCCTTTTGCAGAAAAATTGTTGGAACGTTTTAAAGCATTGCCCCATGTGGGATGGAATTCTAAAACGGGAGAATTGATGATTCGAGGTGAAAACATTTCTCAAAGTAGTATTTTTGATTTAATGAATCATTTGGTGAAGCAGAGCAAAAGAACGCCAACTGGCTTGATTCAATTCCGTAATCTTTTAACTTCTATTCCATTATCAAAAGAAGACGTCCCAAACAATAGACAGTGGAAAATTATTTCAAAATTACAAGTTCCCGCAGCCAAAAAGACAAACGGAAATTCAAAAATACGCATACAGTCGGGGCAGGGAAAATGGCAGTCTTATCCGCAGCTGTGGAAAAATTATTGAGATCGATTTATTTCGATCCAAAACACCCAGCATCCTTTGACGGAGTACAAAAATTATACAGGACTGCCAAACAGCGAAATAAATCCGTTACTCTGATTCAAGTTAAACAGTGGTTGAAAAGACATGATAACTATACTCTTTTTAAACCGGCTAGAAAAAATTTCCCACGAGGGAAAACGAAAGTGTCCGTTATGAACGAACAGTGGCATGCAGATCTTATTGATATGCAGAAACAGGCAAAATTTAATGATGGTTTTCGATTTTTACTCGTCGTCATAGACATTCTATCGAAACGTGCTTTTGTAGTACCGTTGAAAAACAAAACAGGAGTTAGTATAACCAAAGCCTTTGAGCATCTTTTTAAGACGGAGGACATTGACCCGCCTGATCGTTTACAAAGCGATAAAGGGCGTGAATTTGTCAACAAAACCTTTCAGACATTTCTAAAAGAACACAATGTTCACTTTTTTACATCACAGGATCCATTTGTTAAAGCTTCAGTTGCTGAAAGATTTGTGAGAACGTTTCGGTCAAAACTTTTCAAATATTTTCATTTTACTGGCTCTTTTCGCTATGTTGATGCTTTAAAAGATTTGGTGGATGCCTATAATAACAGCTTTCATTCGAGTATTGGTATGGCCCCAAACGATGTAACCGGTTCGAACCAGCATCTTGTATGGCAGCGCCTCTACGGAAAAACTCCGAATACGTCACGACGACGACCGCCAAGCGTGTCATTTAAGACAGGTCAGCAGGTACGTATTAGTTCGGCAAGACGATCATTCCAAAAGGCGTTCGAGGGTTTGTGGACTCCTGAAATTTTTACAATTTCAGAGATTGTATCAAAGAGAAGCCCTCAAGTGTATCGTTTGAAAGACGGCTCGGGTGAGCCAATACGTGGAACCTTTTACCTTGGGAATTACAATCTATTGAAAAAGGCGAAGATAGTTTCTATCCCATTGAAAAAATTCTTAAGGAAAGAGGACGAGGAAATAAGAGGGAATATTTAGTTCGTTGGCAGGGATACAGTCCCGCTTTCGATAGCTGGGTTAAAATTGGGAATTTACAGCATATTTCCAGTACCTAAACAGCGAAAAAAAATGGATGAATTTTATCTGACACTCCCGAGCAATTCAAGCACGTCCTTTTTTCCGAAAAACACAATTTCCACTTTCACAACCAAACTACCAAAAAGATTTGAATTAAAAGAGTCCTACGAATGTGCCCTGGCCGAGGTTAGCTATCAGCACAGTTGGTACAACATAAGCGGTAATGATGGCGTGTTTCGAGTTATAAGTTATCCCTCTTTCCGCGTTACCATTCCATTAAAACCACAGTTTAAAAGCGCTGACAAATTCATTCGTAAAATTACAGCCAGTATTCAAGAGCATCCCATAGAAAAACTTTCTAACGAGGTAATGTTTTTGCTAGTTTTCAATCGTGTTATCGTTTCCCTACCGCGCGGAGCAGAAATTCGAATGTGTCTACCTCTGGCTCAGTTGTTAGGTTTTACTCAGCCTGATCTTTTACGAGTGTCGGATGAGGAAAATTCAAAGCAAACATTGGTTGTATTTAAAGAAAGTACAACAGCCAAAGACACACCTATCTTTACAGATATAGATCTTTCGAAAGCCCCCTTTTTTCTCGACTTTGAATTAAAAGAAGCAAGTTCTTCGGTCATTAATGAATTCAAAATTCCTCAGGGATATTATTCGAATGCAGCACACCTAACTCAGTTAATGTCAGCTCGTATTAAGGATCGTTTTCGTTACGAGGAGGAAAGAACGCCGGTTCAATTCACCTACAATAATATCACTCATAGAATCACTCTTGAAATAACAGGTTATTTTAAAGTAATTTTAACTCGCGAATTATCTGAACTGTTAGGTTTTCTCGGCCAGGCAGAATTCCTTCAAACCATAGAGGCTGGCTCGGTCATTGACTTGAACGGGGGTTTTTATTCCATTTATATATATTCAGATCTGATTGACAATTCAATTGTTGGCGATGTAATGGCACCCCTTTTACGTACGGTGCAAATTCGTGGCAAAGATGGTGACTTGATAACAGAGTCCTATACCAATTTGTTTTATAGACCCCTATTGCGTCATTCATTCGATACAATTACAATATATTTGAGAAATGACATTGGCCTTCCAGAGGGGAAGAACTACATTAACCCTGCATTTTCGTAAAATACGACAGTAAGAAGTAAAGCCAACAAAACATTTTGATTTGTGAAAAAAAAACTCCAAACCTACCCCCAACCCCCCCACACCTCCCCTTACCCTAGTGCAGTTAATAAAAGAAAAAAGTGTGACTCATTTGTGTTCCGGAAAGAGATGCATTCGATACGATACAACCCCCGCTCTTGTATTTGCTACTATGCAAATCAAATTGGTGGATCGGAATACACCAACAGTGTGCCGTTCTACAGTGGTGTTCGTTATCAAAGAGGGGGTGGAATTGGCAGTGTGTTTAAATCATTATTCCGTTGGGCAAAACCAGTGTTAAAAAAGTTCGCCTACTCGGCAGGTCGTTACGCCCTAAGAAGTGGTAATCGCATTCTGGATGACGTTGAACAGGGTGAAACGTTTCAAAACGCCACCAAAAAACAGATTCAGCAGACATTGAAAGACGTAACTTCCGGCCAAACAGGAAGTGGAGCTGGACTTGATAGGTTGTATGGCAGGCGCAAGTGGCTCAGTGCATTCACCGACCAATCCGGTGACAGGTCATTGTCAAGGACGGTCGTTGATGCAGGGAGAAAAAGAAGGAAAACAACGGTAAAAGTGCGTCGGCAGCGTTCTCGTACCAGAACCACCACAGCCAAAAGAAAGCAGAAAAAGAAGACTACATCCAAAAAAATAAAAACGAAAAATTCAAAAAAACAGCAGCGAGGACAATCTCCAAAGGACATTTTTGATTCCTGAAAAAGAAATGGCTGGTGAGGGACAATTAATTCATTGCAAGTCTGAGGAGAGTTTTAAAAACGAATTAGATCTTTTCACTCTCCCTCCAACACAAGTCGTTATTCAGAATGGAGCCGACGTTGAATATCACCCGATTGCCTCCATCACCGAAACGGGACCCATTGAATTCGTGATCGCCGGTGCCGGCGAGGAATATTTGGACTTATCAAAAACTCTCCTCAGTGTGCGTCTGAAAATAGTGAAAGGTGGTGATTTGACAGCCATAGGGGAAGGAGACAAGATCAGCACAGTTAATCTAATACTTCATTCACTATTCACTCAAGTCGATGTCTACTTGGGTGATAAACTTGTTTCTGCCTCAGACAATTGCTACCCCTATCGTGCTTACATCGAATCCTTTTTAAATTACGGCCTCGACAGTAAAAAGACTCTGCTATCTGTTGCCGGATGGTACGAAGACAAGGCGGGTCAACTCAACGACCTCGATCCGCTCGCAGCCAATAGCAATCCAGGACTCAAAGAACGTCACTCGCTCGTGAGTGGTGGAAACACAGTCGAACTGCAGGGTAGTCTTCACGGCGATATCTTCAGACAAAACAAACTAATTCTTAACAAGGTGAACGTTCGAGTCCGCCTGATTCGAAGTAAGAATCAGTTTGTGCTCCTATCGCCAGATGAAAAAGCCGATTACAAAGTGGTCATCGAAAGTGCTTCCCTACATGTGCGAAAAGTGAATGTTATTCCAACAGTTCAAATTGCCCATACGAGAATTTTGAACTCTACACCTGCCAAGTACCCCATTACCCGTGTTGAATGCAAAATCTTTTCCATCCCGGCTGGTAGTCTTCAGGGAAACCTCGACAATGCCTTCATCGGACAAATTCCCAAGAGAATTATCTTGGGTTTAGTGAAAAACAGTGCCTTCAATGGATCTTACAAGGAGAATCCGTTCTTGTTTCATCATTTCAACGTGAATCACCTTGTGTTATCAGTGGATGTTCGAAACGTTCCCAGTCAACCGTTCCGACCCGATTATGATAAAAAACTCTATGCTAGAAATTATCTCTCTCTGTTAACTACAACGGGACGGTACCTGGACGATGCAGGACTGGGAATTGACTATAAATCCTATTCCGAGGGATCGACCTTATACGGATTTGACTTATCGCCTGACCTGGCAGGTGGTAGTGAACATTTTCAATTGACCGAGCACGGTACAGTCAGTATAGACGTACGATTCAAAGTTCCACTGGAACACATGGTGAATGTGTTTGTGTATGCCGAATTCCAAAAAATCATTGAAATAGACAATAGCAGAAACATCTTAATGGACTAAAGAAAAGAAAAAGAAAAATGAACACATTACAAATCAGCTCTGTTAAGCTCGCATCCCGAGACGAGCAGCAAATTTGGGGGAGTATATGCTTGCGATAGACTTCCAGTAAAGGCTTTACACCAGGCGTATGTTGTGAACTTGGACAATCATTCAAAGCCGGGTTCTCATTGGGTCGCCCTGTATTTCCATCCGCGAGCATCAGGTGTGTATTATTTTGATTCCTACGGTAATCCAATACGCAATCCCTTCATTAGACAATTTATTTGGAAAAACGTAAAACGACTTCGAGAAAGTCGTGTCGTTATTCAGGGACCTTTTTCCCAAACTTGCGGTGCCTACTGCATTTATTTTATACTACTTATGACTCGTGGTTTTTCTTATAGCGAATTTTCTCGACATGTTCACACCGAGAAAAGACATTAACGATTTTATCCTATTCAATAGACTTAGAGAACATTTCGGTGAACAACTTCGTGAAATTCGTAGAAATCAACCTGTGGTCTGTTCCACTACCCAATCGTGTAAGGCCTTACTGAGTCTATCACCATCTGATGATAAAGAAAAGAAACAGTAAAAAAGGAAAAGAAAAAAGACAATGTAAAAATGATGTGATAATTTTTTATACTTATTCTTTTTGGGGGAAAAAGGTTAATAAATTCTGGCGATGGTTGTATAAATATATTCATGTAATATTCACATTGTCATGTATTACAATTTGTTATTTTTTTCTTGTAGAAAAGAAAAAAATGGATGAGTTATTTTGTTCTCTAGTCCATTTTTTAGATTTAGATAAGTAGAAAGTAGTACAATTCCAATTTTTCCCTTTTTTTTTTTTACAATATTTCTGTAAATTTTTTTGTAAAAAAAAGAAAAAAATAATGAAAGTTTTTTCCCAATTGGTGAAGGGTTGTTTTTTTTAACATTTACTGTAAGAAAAATGTCTTTTTTTGATAATTTGGCATTAAATTTACATTCATTCATTCATGTTATTAAAAAAAGTTCGATGAACCGTACCATGTAATTCATTCATTCATTCATTCATGTAAAAAACAGGTTCAATGAACCAAACCATGTAACAGTAATTGTGAAAAAAATAATAAAACAAATTGAAGGCAATTCTCTTTCTCCATGTCTCTGTTGTGATTTCCTTCTTGTAAAAAATTAAGAAAGAAAAAGATAAAATAAAAAAACGTTCAACATACAAAAAAAACTTAATAAAAACCACTAAAAAACACAAATCAACATCACAAAAAATACAAAACCATCAAAACATCCCCCCAACACAACTTAAATCACCCTTACCTCAACGTCACAATGAACTCAACCATACTGCCTCATCCCTACCTCCCCATTCCCTCCCTCAAAAACACAATCAAAAAAACCTTCCTAAAACCACTTAAAAACAACCATTACCCTTCCAAAAACAAAAAACAATCCAAAAAACAACAAGTCCAACCATCCCCAACACAAAAATCACAAAAAACACCGCCCCTCTAACCAAACCAAAAAACATATCCACGGACATAGGTGTCCCACGGACATAGGTTCAAAGTGTCCATTACCACTACTTACAATCTCTACCAATCCTTGCCAATGATACTAATTCACGGAAATCTAGATCGACTGTAGACTTTGCTAGAAATATAATAATATATAATAATATAAAAATTTTATATTATAATAAAAAATATTTACAACAGTATGTATTGATTACAGTTTTGACATCCCAGTTGTCTTAAGGGTGATCCCGTCGAGAAGACAAAAGGGTGTCGGCATCGAGGCAATTCCATACGAAAATAAAACATTAAAGCATTACAGGAAAAGAGAAAGAAACTGGATTATTTTCCTTTTTTTTACAAATATTTTACAATGTACATTATGAGGGCGAAAAAAATTCAGTTCATCACATTTTGAGGAAACTATTTGCTGCGTAAATTATATAATATAAAATTAGTCTGATGGCGTTTACCCAGATAGAAGAAGGAGAAAATGAAAAAGGAGAGACTGAGAAGAAAGAGAGGAGAGGGGAGATTACAATCGATTATTGGGTTCATTTAAAGAGAAGAATTATATATTTATGAGGATTTATGAGGATTGAGTTGAGTGGATAAGTGTTCTTTTCTTTTTCTTTTAGCTGATAGTTTGATTAGTTTTCTTTTAAATTGTGTCAGAGAAGAGCAATCACGAATTTCCTTTGGAAATTTATTCCAATTTAGAGGAGCTGAATAACTGACTGCTCTACTTTGATAGTTGGATCTTGTTTTTGTTAGTAAAAGAGCAGGATTGAGTCTAGTTTTATAAGAATTGGAATTGGGTTTAATATTGAAAGTATTTGAAGGACATAGTTTTTTGTTAATTGTTTTGTAGGTGAAAAGAGCCAACTGAAGCTTGTAGATATGTTCGAAAGGAATTATTTTATATTTTGTCCAGAGGGATTGAGTAGAGTACAGGCGGGGCTTTCCATCTAAGAATCTTAGGAAATGCTTTTGAACTTTAAGTATCATTTTTTCTTGAAATTTGGCAGTGGTACCCCAGATCATTACACCATAGCACAAGTTTGTATGAATTAGGGGCCAATACAGACTCAGAAGTATTTGCCTATGAAGAAAATGACGTTTCCAAATGATGCCTAAATTTTTTGAGACTTTATGAGCGATTTGTTGTGCATGGAGATTCCATGATAGATCGTGCAAAAGATTAACACCTAAATATCTGAAGGATTGAACTTCTTGTAATAAGGAGTTGTTGTAAATGATAGAGAAATTGTCAGTGTTGAGTATTTTATTTCTTTGATAGAAAAACCTATAAACCGTTTTGGTTGTATTTAAAGTAAGTTCGTTTGAGGATAGCCAAGATTCAAGATAGAAAAGGGAGCTCTGGATCTCGCGCTTGAGTTTTTCCACATTAGGATGTGTAAATAGAAGGGTTCCGTCATCGGCATAGAAGATACATTTGGGAGCAGGTGATGTGAGAATGAGATCGTTTGTAAATAAATTAAAGAGAAGGGGGGAAAGGATAGACCCTTGGGGTAAACCTGTAGACCTACGATGTACTGAAGAGGAATATCCGTTTATCTTCAGTTGATATTGTCTTTGTGATAGATGTGAAGAGATCCATGTAAGAGGTGGGCCTCTAATACCCATATGTTCTAATTTTTGAAGTAAAATATTGATATTAATTGAGTCAAAAGCCTTTCAAGTCCAAGAAGAGACCTAAGACGATCTTATTAGCCGCCATATTGTTCCGTGATAAACTCTGTGAGATCAGTTAGCGCAGTTTCAGTATTTTTCCCTGTAATGAAACCGTTGTTGTTGAGCAATGATTTTATTTTTTGATATATATATAGAGAGTTTACTACGATATATTTTTTCAAATTTTTTTGAAAAAGAGTTTACCACGGATATAGGACGGTAGTTGGTCAGAGTGTTCACATCTCCTGCTTTCCATAATGGAACAACTTTCGCTTGAAGGAAGAAGGAAAGACACCTTCAGATATTGAGATATTAAAAATAAGAGAAAGAGAGAGTGCAAAAAATACTAAAATATTCATTGATACTTCATGTTTTTTTTAAAAAAAATAACTCTCCCATTGAGATCTTAGACTGAAATACCCAATGGTTGTTATTTCCTATTATTAAAAGTTCGAAATTATTCTGAGAACTAAAGGTCACTTTTTCGTTTTTCTCAGTTCTTTAACTACAGACTGACAACCGTAGAATCACTTGCCTTTATCAGCTAAGTAACATAAGGTTAGTAACTTGTTTTTCAGTATTCTTTTAGTAATTGAGAAGGTTTAACATTGTGCAGATTACTATTTTTCCTTATTTCTGCACTCGACGCTGTAACCTTTTCACTTTTTTAATGATTAATGAAGTTTTAAGAAGTGCATTTCTTAGGCTATTTTGAAAAGCCGTTTTTAAAAAGTTAACAGCTGTTGAATCCCGAAAATTCATTAAATCCAAGAAAACTTATTTTATCTTAAATATAAAGAATAAACATGACGAAATTCAATATGGCTGAACTGTCTTCACTGTAATAATGAAAACGCTCTCTATTTGATTAGCACGTGAGCTGTTCAATAAAGGAATTCATAACCTATTGTTTGACGTCGACTTTCTTTTTCTCTTGATATTTTCGTATTCGCCATCAAGGGTGAGTTTCTTTAAGCATTTATATTTCAAACTATGTTATTGTAAAATATGTTAATATATAGTTCAGTCAGAAATTAATGCATTTCTTCAAATTAATGAATTTCTTCATTAAATAAGATGGAAAAGCAAATTATTTGAAATTAAACATAATTAAAGCAGGATAATCGAATTGCTTCTATTTTAGGCCTACCAGGTATTTACCTTATAAGAAATGGATAATTTGGTTTATCAGAATTTTTTTGCTAAAGTATCCTGATGTTTTTATTATTAAGTTTAAAACTAATTATCATGATTTATTTTTGGCTTATTTTTTAAATATTAGTCCTTAGTTAACATAAAGTGAAAGAGGCTTACTATCTACAATCGAATAAAACATGGTATCTCCAAAAGTTAAACCAAAAATAAAAAAATAAACATT
>JAFIDM010108932.1:0-10089 GCA_023159025.1 Thereuonema tuberculata | reverse complement strand
AATACATACCTGAAATTATGCCGTGTATTTTTGAAACACCCTGTATATTTGTTTGTGTTTGTTAAGTTCCATCAAGTCGTCTACGACTTCTGGTGACCTCATGTACTAAGGCTCTCCAAACAGATCTATCATTTGCAATATATCTTAGTTGTTGCAAAGAATTCCCCGTAGCTTCCTTTATATCTTCCAACCATCTTCTTCGTTGTCTTCCTCTTCTTCTCTTCCCCTCTACCTTCCCAAGCATGATTATCTTCTCAATGGAATTATCCGCTCTCATAATGTGGCCAAAATAGGATAGTTTTTGCCTTAAAATCATTGCTTCCAACGAATAGATTGGCTGAATCTGATCTAAAACCCATTTGTTAGTCTTCCTTGCAGTCCATGGTACTCTCAGAAGTCTTCTCCAGCACCAGAGTTCAAAGGAGTCGATTTTCTTTCTTTCCCTCTTCCGCATTGTCCAACTCTCACAACCGTACATCATCACGGGAAAAACCATTGCTTTCACAATCCTAATCTTGGTAGATTTAGAGATGTCTCTGTCTTTCATTATTTTCTCCAGGTTCGACATTGCTCGCCGGCCCAACAAGATTCTTTTCCCTATATCTTCTGTGCATCCTCCATCCTCATCCAGTCTTGATCCCAGAAAATCAAAGTGTGAGACTTTCTCTATCACCTCATCTCCGATTTTTAGCGCTCCTATTTTTCCTGTTGTCATGATCTTCGTTTTCTTAATGTTCAATCTAAGTCCAAATTTTAAGCTTTCATCTTTTACAATGCCGAGAAGAAATTCTATGTCTTTTTCATTTTCTGCCAACAGGGTGGTATCATCTGCATATCTTAAGTTGTTAATCTTAATTCCTCCAATCTTCACACCAGCCCTTGATTCCTCTAGTCCCGCTCTTCTCATAATATGTTCGCTGTACAGGTTGAATAAGTATGGTGAGAGGATGCATCCCTGTCTCACTCCCTTTCCAATGTTAAACCACTCTGTATCTCCAGACTCAGTCCTTACTGTAGCCTCTTGCTCTCTATACAGTTCTCTTAATAGTCGTATCAGATGCTCTGGAATCCCCATAGATCTCAATCCAATCCATAGTCTTTCATGGTCAACACAATCGAAAGCTTTGCTGTAATCAATAAAGAATAGATAAATATCCTTTTGAAATTCTCTTGAGTTCTCCATAATCCATCGCATGTTTGCAATCTGATCCCTCGTGCCTCTTCCCTTTCTAAAACCTGCCTGTTCTCTTGGCATTTCTCTCTACATGTAATATTCAAGTCTTTTTTGTAGTATTTTAAGCATGACTTTACTGGCATGCGGGATCAATGCAATTGTGCGGTTGTTGGAACACTCTCTAGCATCTCCTTTTTTTGGTATTGGAATGTATACCGATCTTTTCCAATCTTTAGGCCATAAGATCTTCTTCCATACTTGTCTACAGACTTCTCCTAGTACTCTAGTAGCTTCTTCTCCCGCCTCCCTGATCAGTTCTAATGGTATTCCATCAGTACCCGGTGCTTTCCCTTTTTGTAGTTCTTTTATTGCCCATCTTACCTCAGAGTCTATTATCATTGGTTCTTCGCTAAACTCTTTTTCAATAAATATTTCTTTTTGATTTGAATCTCTTTTGTATAGGTCTTCAGTATATTCCATCCATCTCTTCTTGATCTCAATGCCTTCTGTAAGATCTTTTCCTGTTTTGCTTTTCACTATTCCTAATCTAGGCGTGAATTTTCCAGTAATAACTCTAATCTTTTTAAAAAGATCTCTTGTCCTCCCTTTACAGTTATCATCTGCTATTCTCTGACATTCCAGATTGATATAGAGTTCCTTATCTTTTCTTGCTTGTCTTTGAAATTCCGCATTTAATTGTCTAACTCCTTGCAAATTGCCCTTGGATTTTTCCTCTCTTCTTTTCTCAACTATTTTAATTGCTTTATCATCTGTAATTAAAACTTTGAATCGTTCTTCAACTTTCAATGTGAAAGTTTTTGGGATTTTTTTCCAGATCATATCTCTTTATTGCACTATATCTGCGGACCTTTTTTAAGTTTAATTCGGATTCTTGCCGTTAATAATTCATGATCAGTTCCGCAGTCTGCTCCTGGTAGTGTTTTTGCTGAAAGGACTGCACTTTTCCACCGTCTTTTACACATACTGTAGTCTATTTGATTACGATGAAGACCATTGGGCGTTGTCCATGTGTAGAGTCTTCTTTTATGTTGTTTAAACCAAGTGTTTGCAATCCACAGTGAATTGTCTTCGCAAAATTGTATTAGTCTTGCTCCTGCATCATTACGTCTTCCTAAACCAAATCTTCCTGTTATACCATCTGTTTCCATCTCTCCAACTACTGAATTCCAGTCGCCCAAAATAAATAAAACATCTCTTTTTGGGGTATCATCTATTACTTTCTGAAGACTATCATAAAATTCCTCAACATCCTCCTCTTCAGCAGCTGATGTAGGTGCATAAATTTGTATTATTGTGAAATTAAGTGGTTTTCCTTGTATTCTTAGACATATTATTCTATCATTAACTAGATTGTATCCAATAACACAATTGACTATGTCCTCCTTAATGATTATTGCTACTCCGTGTCTTCTTATTTTATCATTACCAGAGTAGAAAACCTTGTAATCATCTGATTGAAAGTGCCCCTTTCCGATCCACTTGAGCTCACTTATTCCCAAAATTTCCAATTTGGTTCTTTCCATTTCACTTTTCACAATATCTAGTTTTCCCTGATTCATGCTTCTTACATTCCACGTTCCAATGTAGTGTGTTTCTGTAAAGCAGGCAACTGATTCTTTCATCCTGTTTGCATCGGTGGCTGATCTCCCTTCCGGTCGTGAAATATAGTTGATTAATTCCGCGATGTTAGTACCCGGAATTCTCTTGTTCCGAACAATCAGTTCTCCATTCGATGGATGCAACTTCAGTTCACGGTGGCATTTCAACTGTTCAAATAATGCCTGTCCTTGGTTACGATAGTTTTTGGGAAGAATCATACGCAGCATAGGGTCCCACGATGGAGCGTTTTCTTCCTCTTCTTCTTCATCCGTCGTCGTCGTCGTCGTCTCACGGTCCGTTGCGCCCCCCGGGGGCGCGTCTGCGGCGGCGGCGGCGGGATGGACAATCTTCTGATTTTCCATCGATGGAGGATGCTGCAGTTGTCGAAAGAAGACTCGGTATTTCTGTTGTAAATCACTGATGAACTTCGATTTTACATCATCCGGAAGGTTAGGATTAGTCAGTAATAGATCCAATTCGGACTGCAATGATTGTAGTTTTTGAAATAGGGGTTGATGTATACGAAATGTTTCAGACGATGCCAATCTCTGTTGAACCATTTCCTCGGGTAAGACGATTAATTTTTTGAGTGTGTCCATTATCCACGTCCCAAGACTGAACCTAGTAAACCTCCCAGGGCTGGAATTAAGAAAAGAAGGAATGTGCCACCCGTCTGCACCAGTAGTCGTCTATGGCTCTGCACACTCTGTTTCGGCTGTACTAGGGCTCTCAATGTCTTCTTGTGTCGTTGGAGTTTACGTTTCTGACTGGGAGTGATCGAAACAGTTCCATTCAAAACGTTCTTGATGACTTCGCAAAGACAGCGTACTAAATCGTCCGATCCGTAACGGAGAACTCCATTGAGCTGCGGAGGATTTAAGGATGGAAATGCTTGGAGTAACTGCCTGTATTTCATAAGACGGCGAGGCGATCCTCTCCTCATGATGATCTGATGACGAGTGAGATGCTTCGTCCTTCGGAATTATGAATCGAATAGATGGTGAGAGGGGTGTCGGGAAATATTCCCGTACGAATGCGAAATTTATCTCGTGTTTCAAGTTTTAGATCGATGAATAAATATCCAAACGGTTTACTCGTAGTGTCTTTGTAGGCTTCGAGGAAAAGTTTTTCATTTTCGGGAAACACTTGTCTCGCGAAGTAAAGAATCTATTTCTGGTCACGAATGTTCCTAAATAAAATGAAGTAATGGGTATTTAACGAGATTGTTCTATGCACTTTGTCCTGATAGAAAAGATTCTGCACTAAATAAATAACGCTGATGTTTTTATGATGACTGTGTTTCGTGAATAATTGTTCAACAACTTCCTGGAATTTTGAAGATCCCATAAGATCGTCTAAAATAAGTAGCTTTCATTGAAGGGTGTTTAGAGTCTGTAGTTTCGGGATTCCTTCGAAGAAGTGCACGAAACTCGAATATTCCGACATCCATGATTGATAAACTCCGTAGTACCAAACAATTTTCTCGGGTGGTGATTCAATTAAAATATCTCTGTAATACGAAAGTTTCTTGACCAGTTCGGTTTTTACCGCAAGATGTAGCTCCAGCTATCAAACAAGTGAACGGGTGTTTTAAACTGAACGTGTTCTTTTACACAACTTCCATCATTCTGTCTGCCTCCAGACACATCGCATGATCTTTAAAAATAATTCCTTTCTTATGAGTTAAGCATTTACAAATAAATGAGACTGGAGAGAGTAATTGATCAAACATTTTTTATTTAAACTTTGGATGAAAAAAAAAATATTACAAAATAATAAAACTTATACGATGTTTTAAAAAGTTACGTAGAATATACAAATGATTAAATGCTTTTAAAAATGGTATTACATGCTCTTTTTTTTTAATAAAAGTACATATGCATAATAGCTTTTGTCTGATTTTTTTCAAAAGCCGTAAGGAATTGTAATAAGTTTGGTAGGGAGTATAACACATTTGTCAAAAACTGCTGCGTACCTTTTTATTTCGGTTCTACTCACAATCTTTCTATCATCAGTCCTTGCAATCTTATGTTTGTTTCTTACGATCGTTTCAGTAGGTACATCATTATTTATCAATTCACGGACCATCTTTTCCATCAGATCTATATCTATATGTTTCTTTGTTTCATACGATAAATAGAATCCACGGATTTTCATGACGATGAAGGAAGGCTCATCGGGCATTGAGGATTTCACTTCGAATTCATAATTTTTAGGTCCAACGGTACAAAGTCTTGTTATCATATATTGCCTGCCAAAATCTTTTTTAATTTGGTCTGACATATCACGTAACAAATTTCCAGCGACAATTGGACATTCACATTCCTTCTTGTGAGTAAAACACACAGAGTCAGTGTCAGTGTACATGCAAGCACTTCTCAGTAATTCCATGTAACTGAGAATTTGTAAACGGGCATGGCATGTAACAAAAGCGGCAAGTATGAGATTTGTATGACCACCAGTTGGAAGAACTTCGGTATCATCTTTCCACTGTATCTGGGCGATCTTATCATTATTGAAGAAATTAACGCTACTGACTGTTTTGGTATCATCATTTAACAATTTAAAGAACTCTTTCGGATCATTTACAAATTTGGTCTGAGTTCTCTGTACTGATTGAGCAAGTTTCCCATAAAAGCTGTTGAGGCATGTCTTGGCCAAATTCCTCAGAGGCATGTTTTTTTTAATATCTCTATAATCTAACTCAATCCCTTCTTTTTCAACAAAATCTTGAATGTAATTCTTCCTCTGTTCATCTGTGATACAATTCGAAGGAAATCCTTCACTGCTTTGTTTGATCTTGAGAAACATGTTTATGTAGTCCGTAAACAATCCTCCAGAACGTTTTAGACGATTGTATTGCTCTGTTGCCGGAAAGTGCCATACATGATATAGCTCCAGAATTTTATAGCCACGTTCCAGAGCATACTGTATTTCGAAAGAAACCCAAGTTCCTAAAAGACTTCTGGCCTCATCGTCGTGAGTGCATCTTTGATTTTTTCTCTCTAGACATGTTCGGCAAAGAGGAAAGAACAATTTCTTTTCAAATCGATATGGCAAAACTGGATGAAAAAGTCCTTTTGGCGGTACAACTTTGCATTTGATAAGGCCACAAAAGTTTGATATATTTGTACTCGTAAACTTGTTTAAAATCTGAGGAATACCTACATAATATTTTCTATATTTCAAAACGCAGGGATAGAGGCTTAGAATATCAAAATACCTAATAACTTCATCGTCATTAGCATTATGTAAAAGCCGTATCGCTTCTACTCCTTTCTCCGAAGTAGGCATCTCTCAGATCAATGGGGGATACAATCGCGAATTGCTTGACAGTCTCTCTTAGTTCATCATTTTCCTTCAGCATTCTATTAAGTTGACATTCCCATATTTTCTCGTACTCAAAACCGTGAGAGAGAAAAAAGTTTTCCCTTTCCAATATCTGCTCGTACAGTTCCTGCATAGTATAATAGGAATGCGGATGTCTAAGACCTCTCTGTTTGTAGCAAAAAATACAACCATGGAAAAAACATCCGTAGAATTCGAAGGCGGTACGAGTAGGCTCATGATAACCGTCCACAAACCATCAATCCAATAATTTTCGCTCTTTCGAATTGTCTGCATGCTCAATGATGATAATTCTCTGAGACTCGATTAATGAAAGCCATTGAAGAGCCACTTTCGAATACTGTTGAGGAGATCGAAATCCCACTTCAGAAATCAGAAGAATGGTGTTTTCTTTAAGAAATATAGCTCTAAAATCCTTCATGCATGCGGCAGAAATAGTGAAGCTATTTTGAAAAGGGCAGTGGCCAGTAACTTTGGCAAACAAATCCCTGAATTTCGAACAACTATGTTGCAAGATCTGCACATCGCTGATACAATATTGGATAATCTCTTTCCTAAAATCAAAAGTTACATTGCCTTGAGTTTTATACCAGTTATCGAATTTTGGAAAATCATCCGGCTTCATTGATTGGGGGTTATAATAGTGAGATGCTGGTATTGGTCCTACATAGTTGTAATTCTCTCTTTTGTTGAAGAGATATGGAAAATATCCCTTCTTGACAGATGGATCCTCGAACATTTTAGGAAGTGTAGCCAGGCTAGTTGAAAAATAAGCAAAGGAATCGAGGAAGCGAATCTTTCCAATTTGCATGTATAATATCTTGTTACCGTCAAATATAAGTTTTGGTTTCAAGTTGTTTTGAATGAAACATTACAAAATGAAATGATTGTCATAGCCCTTGGAATTATGCCCGATAAAAGTAACTTCTACATCGTTGTATTCTTTCAAGAACCATCTACAAAATTCATCACGGGCTTCATCCCCGAAGAATGTTCTCCATTTCATGCCCGTTTGGGGGGCACAATTTAAGCAATAATCGTTCATGGTTGTTCTACGTATATCACAAGAAATTTGCGCTACGCAAAGATTCACAGAATGCTCCACGATCTCATCACCGTGTTTGTCTTTATCAATCACATCTTCCATCCGACATTCAAAATCGTAAAATACGAATCCTGTATTTTTAACATCATCATCAATTTTAGGGAGTTTGATTACTTTCATGAAACAGTGATGATTTGATTCTACATACATTTTGCAGTTGTTGCAATAGTTGAAAAAACACAAATGGGTTTTTCTAGAGAGCATATCTCTTTCTCTATTACATCGTTCGCATTTTAAATTGCTCACAAACAGTAAGTTTCATAGTACCCTTCGAAAAGGAAAGAGCCTTATGATTTTCAAAACATAGAGGATTTTTAAATCAATGCTGACAATATTCGCACTGATGCCATTTTTCAATATTGCAATTGTTTGTATGTTTACATGCCCAACAGTAAAAAGTGCAATGATGAGTGTTCTTTCTCCAATATTTTTTGAAACACTTTATGCAGAAATAGGTTGAGCCGTAAAATCCAGTTAATTTTGTTATCACGGCAAAATGAGAATCATACAGATACAGATAGATTTTACGCTCATTTTCAGGACCTATAAAAATTGGCTGGTCTCCATCGTCTTTTGAAATCACATATATTTGAAATTTGCCGTGGAGATAATTCTGAAACTGCTGTACCTCCTCTAAGCCTGCGAGTGCTCCCATTTTACTGGAAGCTTTTGCATGTAGCACCAATGCATGTTGAAACTGGACAGCTTGAGCACGAATGATGGATTTTTCATCGGATCATTTTCAGCAATTGCAATAGCTGTCACCAAAGCACGTGCCAGACAGGTTCCATCCTTCATGTTTTTAATTGTAATTATCGATCTCTTTGCTCTGAGCCACTCGATGAAAGAAACATTGCCCTTTTTCTTATATCTACCACCAGCTGGCATAAGTACTTTAACAATCTTTACTCTTAACTCATGATTGAAAGTAAGTACTTTGTACTTTATCAATGCAATAATTTGATCAACGTTAAATGCATCTCTTCTTCTGAAAGAGAGCCAGGCCGGGCGGTCGAAAGAATTGCTCTCAATCGAAATTCCAATTATGTCCCTTCCAACAATCTATTCATGAGATATATAAAAAGCATTTCCACCAATTTCATTACTGGAATCTTTTCTAAATTCATCGAATGGATTTCATCAAATATAGGAATCCTTATCATTACATGATATTCACTTGCTTCTGAATGAAAGCATCGTATCGGACGATGTACGACATTCTTTATCTGAATCAGTTTTTCAAAAAGTGAAATCTTATTTCGTTTTACTATTTCGTAGTCGGAACTAGAATCCGACTCCCAACTATCTCTTAAAATTATGTCCGATGCCGAGCTGTCACTGATATCATCACTTTCCAATAGATTCAAATTTACATCCGAAGTTGATGGTCGATTCAAATCCGTAATCCTACTATGTACATAAGCATTTATAAAAAATAGAAGCGAGCCAAAAAGTCAGACAAAAGCAAATTTGTAAATAAAAAAAGCATGTATTTACCTCAACATCTTTAGTATGTAACCATTTGCCTGTCTTGGAAAACGTTCTCGGATCCTCCGACTTCGCTCACCTCTTCGTCCGACAGCAAGGCTCGTAGAAGCTCCGATTTGCATGGACGTCGCACAGTGGGGCAGGATACATACATAACTGGCATTAAATACTGGAGTGTGTATTAAGATATCTATGGCCCATTTTTGTTACTTGATATATTGTCTTGTGTAAATAAAATAAATTTTAGACATTTTTGACAAGTATAAATTGAAAATTTTTTTAAATACATAGTTTGTTGTATTAATTTTAATCGTACCATCGTAAATACTAAAAATTATAATATATATAATTACATAAATTTTATAATATAATATTTATTTATAAATATATAAATATATAATAATAATTTATTCTGATAAATCAGAATCACTGGAATCCGACGTCAATGTTTCGACCTCTTCTTCTTTGTCCACATCATTTTGTACGGTTGGAGCTTTTAACATAGATACGACTTCTGTGGGAAGGCGTTGAACATTTTTCCTTGTTATTTTGCGCTTACTTGTTATTACTGGATCGCTACTGATCAGAAATGAATGAAAAATATCTTCATTAGTCTTGACCCTGCTGCACTTCCTAGAATTATGTTCCCGATACCTTTTAAAGTCTTTGTTTCGTGCCTCTTGCGCCTCCTCACTTAATTGGCCGATAGGAAGTAATGCCGCTGATATTATTTCTGGACCATGTATAAGGTATTTGTGCACAGTTGGTGGCATGTTATATCAAAGATATTTTTCCACAAAATACCTTGCTGTATGATGAACGAATACTCTGAATTTAGCAACATTAATTTCATACACACTAGCAACTACTATCATGATTGTATGTAATTTTTTTATGAGTTCCAGATCAAGCTTTGTAATATCCGCTGATAATTCTGGATTCTTAAAAAATCGTCTTGCGGTATTGCCATCATTTGTATTCCCGAATCCCGGTTTTGGCATGTCTACGATTAAACCACATCGCTCTTTGAACTCTTTTTGTATACGAGCTTTGTTTTCCGCTACTATTCGGACTACTGAAGTTTGAGTGGTCTGCAATATGCTGTCGATGCTGGACTCGGATTTTGCCAAATTATCCTACGATCACAAACTAGACGAACAGGAACGATGCAAGTGATGAAAACTGCGGAATCACTGGCTTCAGATCCATGAAATGCTTGTTTGTACGAGCTATGACCTGAGAGCAGGAAACGAAATTGACCCTTCTAGCCATTCTATATTGTTATTTTTAAATCGTTCTTACATTCACCGTGCTTTGGTGTAGCGTGCCTTATACTCTGTCTTTAAATATGAAA
>JAFIDM010108931.1:0-10089 GCA_023159025.1 Thereuonema tuberculata | reverse complement strand
AGGAAACGCAGAAGCCAACCAAAACATCTCGTGGAGTCTCACTTAGAGCAGTTTTAAAGGACAACTTCTCACATGATAACCAACTTATTTTGGCTATTACGAAAAATATTAGACATTTTTACAAAACCGTGAGAAGTGCTGTAAAATCCTTTCACTGCTAAATTTAAACAAATAATTTGGTACTGATGGATGAATGTAGATTTACTGTGACATCAAATTCTGGATTATTTATCAACAAGAAGTTCCTATAAAAACTTAAAGCCTATTTTCCTTAAAATGTTATTCAATTTTCTTTTTTGTTACTTTTTTATTTTTGTAATTGAAAAAGAAAATTTAAAAAAAAAAAACCACATTTTGCAATCACGGCTAGAGTTGGTCATTGAAAGGATATCTGGGACCCAGAGCTGTTTTATTTATTTGTGTCCTACTTCTTTGTGTCCTACTAAAAAAACAATAACAAAACGCGAATTCAAAATACAACATTTGATAAGTGCTTGCAAAGATGAATGTATTTTGTTATTAAAAGTTCTGATCAAATTACTCTTGCAATCATTTTTAATCTTGTTTTAATGCAAGCACTGAGTTTGGTTTTATGCTAATGTTCTTCCTTGTTTCCTTTTTTTCTTCTTACTAACTGTTAATTTTTTTCAAATCTTTAACCAACTTTCCCCCAATTACTTCTTCCGTGTATCTGAAATACTGGAACTAAAAAACATGTCTTCAATTTTAATCGCGGTGGTTCAATTATTCAAAGAAAGCTTAATAACAATGGATTTTTCGCTGAATAATGGCGGCAAGAAATGTATTAAACCTTTTTAAATGGTTGAAAAACGTTATTTTTCTCTGCAGTTTATTCTGCTACTTCAGGTAAATAAGTACTCGTATATTTTGTACTTCCATTCCGAGTTGCTTCTTTAAAGTTAAGAAATATTACAAATAAAATAGCTGAACGAATAGATCATCATCGCATTGCAATAATTTCAGACCGTACAAATGTGTCTGCACAAACCATGTGACATGACGTCAAACAACCGGCTGCTATGAACATTTTAAAATAGAGCTAGTGCAAGCGCTTGTTGGTTGTGTTTTTGCATGTTTTTCAGGTTTATGCTGCCATACCATATGTACTCTGGCGAATAAAAACTTACTTATCTGCTGAAGCTGTACTGAAGAAATGTGAAATGTTAATAGCTATTGCAGCGGTTGCAAGTTGATACACCAGTACACACCTCAAAAACATACGAAACTTTAGCCTGCTTTATATCGATTTCTAAATTCTCAAAAATAAGAAGGAAAAAAGAACCCCATTAATGTAGGCTTTCTTGAAATCTTAATACTGTTCTCAAGTATTTTTTATTTATTTTATGGTCTTCTCAAAGAAAAAAAAACCACGACAAATAGCTGTAGTACTCGACCATTCTAAAAATGTTCAATTGGATGTTTTAACTACGACGTTATACCTTGTGGCTTGTGTAGTTTACTATGGCGTTCATTGCATTCGTAGCATGAGACTAATAGAATCATTAAGTAACAAGTTACAGCGTGAAAAACCACACCACAACAGGCCGCGAACACTAACGCTTCCGTGTCCGACCTATGGTACAATTGGGAAAGCAGAAATCAAAGTAGATCACTGACTGAAAAATGGCAGCGTCGGGTCGACTCATTCATCACTGTTATACGACAAATTAAATAGTTGACACCATCAAAAACAGACAACAGATCATGTGGTTATATCAACCCTGTGATCTGTTTCCTATCACCTTTTTTTTTTTTTCCTCATATTGCTAACGGAAAGCAATATGACAGCTCTTCAGGCTAGCCAGGCACATAATATATATAAACAGTCTAGTTATTTATTAGCAATTATGCAAATGAGAGGATACGGAGAGTTGATTCACGTTTATTCGGTCGATTTTGATCATGTCATAGACTTAGCAGAACCCTTTTCTCCACCACTGGTTGTGTTCAATGAGTGATCCTACATTCTGGCAATGGCTCTGCATCGTAGTTTCCATTGAAGAAGGCTGCGTTGGAGGAAGACGAGGAGGAGATTGATCCACTCCTCTTTGCAAACTTTCCAAAAACCTTCTACTGTTTTCGGTCGTCGTGTTCCCAGAGCCTGCTTAAGTAATCCGTACCCGCAGAAGTCCATTGGAGATTCATCGGGGATTTTACAGGAATCATACTTTTTGGGATTGCTCTTATTCCAATTTCAGTCGCTATATTGGCCATCTACAGCTGGGTCGCTGTAGCTGTAAGGCTCGAATCCTTGTCCTGATGAATCCACCCTTTCTTTTTGTCGTATAATGCGGGAATATCATCACCATACAAGGGTTCCAGGACATGCTCTCGGTAAAAGGCAGCATTAATCTTGACCTTTGCAGATACCTTCCTCAGCGGCAACTTTCTTCTGAAGCTGTAACCTGCAACAATCATGAATCTCTCGAAACGTTTTCTTTATATTCGCAGTACCACTCGGATCGACCTTTGGCATCAAAACGGTGCACAGTGGGGTATTTGATATCAAAAGTTGATCAAAACTCATTTGTTATTAAAATGTCAGTGAAATCGTTACCTAAGCATTTTTTTACTATAGGAAACTTAAATAAAACTAGAAATTAACACAAAAGGGGATGTTTATTAAACAATAATATGATGCCACAGGAAAAAATTATGATGAT
Source organism: Thereuonema tuberculata (assembly GCA_023159025.1). Lineage (NCBI taxonomy): Eukaryota > Metazoa > Arthropoda > Chilopoda > Scutigeromorpha > Scutigeridae > Thereuonema > Thereuonema tuberculata. The sequence goes on along the minus strand of JAFIDM010108931.1, from coordinate 7,405 downwards.
TCATCACATGAGCTCTCCTCATTTGGCTCATCGTCTTCATGAACACTGTTTGGACTTTCTTGGGTTGAAGTTGTTGCAGAGTTTGATGACAGAAGAAAATCGATGGTTTCCTTGGAAAATGGCTTCGTTGATTTTCTTGGCAAAGGACGTATACTTGTCAAAAGAGGGTCTGAGCTCAACAGTAATCTGTGTATAACATCTCTATTGCACGCCTCTCGGGAAAATTTTCTTGCGAACCCAAGTCTGTATGTACGAAAGTGCTTGTTTCTGGCTTCAGCAGCCTCCTGTGATAGTTGCCCAATCGGTAACAAAGCATGTGAAATAATTTCAGCACCATGCACTAAAATTTTATGCATGGTTGGTGTCATAGGATGCCAGCTGTATAACCTTACATACAACTGAGCTGTTTCATATGCATATTTATCAAATTTAGCGACATCAATCTCATGTCCACTTGATATTGCCTCCAATATAATCTTCAATCTGTAAATTAAGGTTTCGTCAACTCCAGTAATTTCGCTTGATAATTTAGGGTCTTGGAAAAATCTTCTAGCCGAATTTCCGTCATTCGTATTTCCATAGCCAGCTTTAGGAATATCTACTAAAAGACCCAACTCCTGTTTGAATTTCTCTTGAATTTTTGTTTTTGTCTCTGCTATAGTCTTTTTATCCTCTGTAGATTTTGTTTGCCATTTTCCAGTTGGAATCTTGTATGACAAGTGAAGGATTGACTCGAACAACCGAATTTTCGCATGAAGGACGGATATCCCCAATGATAGTGATTGTGGGTTCACATCTTTCTTCTGTGTTAAGTCATTAAAACTTTTTGAAGTCAGTCCACACAAGTAGCACCGCATTGTAGATGCTGTGTTAGTAGCAGCATTGCATATTTTCCCATCAACCATGGTAAATAATAGTTTGTGTTCCACTTCAAGATAAGATCCACGTTTTAAAGGTATTCTACTTATTTGTAGATCTTTTATTTGACTTTCTATATAGTTGATTTCATCCTTGGTCACATCCTTTGTTTCATGAATGAACCTGATTCTTATGGGCCTACAATATCGGGAGGAAGATGGCAATGGATTTTGCCAAAATATTTTGCCCTTTTTAGTTTGTAATCTCAGGGGAACGAAGGAGCTCTGGAAGATATTTGCATCCGAGTCTGTTGTGTTATCAAACTTCTGTTTGAATTGACTCTGCTGTGATCCATCACAACCCCATTTGTCAATCAGTTCTACGTTAGATCGTTCATCTTCACTGCACCCTTCAAACACTTCGTCCAGATACTGGCATAAACGGGAACATGTATGGTCCAAAACATCTTGCAGTTTCACTTCAGCACTTATGGATGTTACACGAAATGCATCAGGTTTCGGAAAGCATTGCTGTTTTGCCCTTTGTAATACTGAGTAACACGGAAAGCGTTGTTTGTCAACATTTCTCACGATATTGTATTGTCTCCTGGTTAAATCTCCCTCCACAAACATAGATAGTGCTTCTGTAGGTAATAGTTGCGGCATATGATGTGGTTTAGTAATGCATTTTCGGAATTTTGTTGCCCTCGTTGGCGATTTCGTAATATTCTTTAAAATGTTGGAAGCATCTACATTGCCAGTGGCTCTCAAACTCATTTGTGCTGCAAATGTTAAATGCTGTAAATCTGTATTTTCTCGTAACTCTTTAGTTTTTCTTCTTTTGGTGCAGTCACTAGATTCCACGAATGATTTTGTAGGTCGTCCGCCTGCATGTGGTATAGATGGCAAGGCGATAACACCTGGTAACCAACTGCCATTCTTCTTTTCAAAAACATCTCTTTTCTTATGGACAGCCATCCATTTAATCTTAAAATCTGATTTAAAATGAGACAGTTTATGCTTCAGGATATGTCGTTCACATTTGGTAATTACAAACAAATGGTCTTCCAAATATTCAAATTTCTTGTCAAGTTGTTTATTAGGACATTGAAGCAAAACATCATATAAATATTGTTTGGTAAACGTCTTTTTATCCCCCGAGTAACCTAAAACAAAAAAAAAAACAAGAAACACTCAATATTAGTGAAATCCACATTTCGTGACACATCATACGAAATAAAATCATAGTAAATAAAACGCCAAACTTCCGCCACTTTTTTCTTTTTCGATTACTCCCTAAGATACTCTATATTAATATTCTATTTCAATTTTTACTCGGACGAACTCGGAAACATAACTAATTTACTAATTTTTACAAAAAAATTTAACAAACACATTAAAATTGCATCATTAATTTTTATAGATCACATAAGCCTAAAAATTGTGTCATAAGTTACTGTATACAGCTAGACTACATACCTTCATATTCAATATCCATATTAAAATCTTCTTCTCAATCAAAGTATCACTGACTTACAGGTAGACTACAGGTAGGTGTTTTACAAAGTGCCGAGAACTGCAACGTGCAACTTAAACAAAGACAATATTCCGACTGACGCTGTCAATCAACCGCTTAAAATGACGTATCAAAATAGCTGCCGTTAGATGCGCCATCTATTGTACTTTTACCGAAACTGTTTACAATTGTCCGATTTTGAAATTATTAAATTTGAGTTTTGATCAACTTTTGATATCAAATACCCCACTGTGCGGTGATGAAATATTGCCCTTGGCTTTTTGGTATCACTAAGGTAGATCCATGCCTCGTCCAAAGTAGCTACGTACTTCCATTTTTCTCCCGAAAAGTGGTGCTCGTAAAGCTTTCGGCTGTTGATCTTCCTTTCAGGAAGAAGTGTCGAGGAAGTAGTCGATGAATGCGAACTTTATGATGCTTTTCTAATGGCAGTCACGCCTAATTATCTGTGCAACCTGTTGGCTGAGAAACTCCTACAGCCTGGACAGCCGCCCTTTGGGTGCTAAGGTTCTCGCCGACAATCATAGCCTTCAGTTTCTTAATAACGTTAGGAGTTGCTGCCGGTCGTTGGTGTTGTTTTCGGGCCTGTGGATTACCCCGCTCAAGGCTGATGGGCTTCATACGACTTTCTGCTGTTACCCGATTGACGATGGACCTGCAAACATGAAAATTTCAGCGTTGGAACATGCCCACAATTTTTGAAGCAGGATATTTAGCATCGGAAAGGGCAACTATGTATCCCTCCCACCAATTTGGGATTTTGGGGGGCATATTTAGAAGGCAACACAATTCCAGCTACCAGATAATCAACTACAGGCTTATGACCTCTGATTCGAACGCAACAATGCTGCGTCACGTGCATGTGCGACATAGCTTACGACCTTGAAATCGACTGAATAAACGTGAATCAACCCTCCTTATTTAGACCTGTATGTGGGCATTCTGTATTTTTCATTATTCCACATTATTTTCGAAGACTTGTAGGATATTCAGCGAGGTATCCCAAAAACTTTCGAGATTTATTAAAATTTCTCTTTTATAGTATCGGTGAATTCGACTTGCAACAAGTAGCAATTGAGTACAGTTGTACAAGGCCTTTCTGGAGTTTTATTTATTATGCAAAAGTATCATTGCATAATTAAAATAATAAGTATCTGTAAGTATTTTACTTATTAATTTCATTCAATTTTTGTGCACTTAGGAGTTATTGTAATTTTCGTATTTGGCAAACTTTCTTTCCTGACAGCAACTCTATTTGTTAGTAACTTTAAAGATATAATTTCCTCCTCTCCATTTTATTCAGTCTAACCTCTGACATCTTTTAATGTGATTCCTCATGTCTTTTATATATAAATATTATTAAGACGAAACAAAATAGACTAAGTATCATGACTTATCAAATAACAACAGTGTTAATATGTTTTAGATAGAATCTATAATATAAAGCTTAACGTTATTCTTATCAGATTTAGTAACCGATTTATTTATTTACCATTGTATATCTAGCCAGGTAATGAACATGAGCCTATAAAAAGCTATGTATTTAGTATACTTTACTCTCAATTTCATTTAACTGTAAATGACAATTGTACAACACTACGATTTCTTCTTAATTATTTGCAACTCTTTTTTAGTACCTACGAGTAAATACTCTTTATAAAGAACGCGTTCAACAAATAGCAAGTGACTATATTTGAAAATCAGTCTTCATTGTTATTTATACTGTTTTAATTTCTGGTAAATGCCAAAAAGATAACACTTGTAAATCTACGTAATCACTGAAATTAGATCCAATTTCAATGCATTTCGGTATTTTCTTAATAATAATGTCTGCCTTTTGGTTCTATCCTTGTATCGACACTTTTTTGCCCGTTGTTTGAATTTTTTTTTGTATCTTTAATGAGTTTTTTTTCTTGAATTTAATTTAGGCTCATTCCCTAAATTAAAAAGCTGTTCTTCCAAAATGGAGTGAAATGTCGGTAGGCCAATTGTGCTGAATCACTTCGTGAACTAACTTTAATTAAATTATTGCCAGCGATATTTCAATTGTGTCAACATTTTCTCTTTAAGATATCACGTCTTAATGAAAAGTCCTGCAGTGACGAGAAGTCCTCTAACTCCTGCAAATAAATGTTGTAAGAAGTTTTCGTTTTGGAATCCTAATCAACATTCATGGAGTGAATAAAGCAGTCCTTGGGGAAACCATTTGGTCCACGGGGAAGGGGGCAGGTGTGTGAGACGACCAATTATGGCGGTGGTCGGTTATATCCATTGTCCAGAGAGGCTTCATTAAATTGGGGATTGGGAAATCACTGTCTGTGAGGGAGTGTGGTTAGCCCCCGCTGCGAGCACCATTAAAGCACTCTCTTCGCGCCAAATTTTCCCGCTTTAATTCACTTCAAAACAATAGCGAAACTAAATGACATTACAGTTATTATAATCAACAATAGAATTAAGAAAAACAATAGCAGTCCACTAAGATTTATCTTCAAACTATCCTATTCCAGGTCTTTTTTTCTATATCGATACACTTTTCTTATTAATACAACCAACGTTTTCCCTTTTGTGTGAAATAACAGTTAATGCATATTTTTAAATGATAAATCTGCATTAAATATTTTTTTTCAATTTATTTGAAATTATCTCGCTTGTTTTTATAAATTTTGTAAATAAAGTTGTTGAGAAAAACCAAAAACTATTTTTTTGTTATTCCTTCTTTCTCCATCATAATAAAATAAATAAAACATGTCAACCACATATTATAGTGAATTTTCGGGATCTATTGCCTGTACCCCTTTTTCAAGCCTTTTTTTACTTTCATTAAATAAATACAAAATAATATAAGAATTACATAAATCTTGAATATTAATGATAATACGTATATAATTATTGAAATGGAAAATTGATTTTTCCATAACTCCTATTATCAAAAAGAGACACTAGACGTATTGTAAAGCCGTCCATTGTTCTTCCTTTATAACATTGTGTATTACACAATAACATCATTACCTTGAAAAATATCTTCTTTATTATTCTTAACAATATTTCATTTCTTTTAACAAGAAACTTCTTCAGGTTATACATGGAGGAAAAGAAAAGCTTTCTCCTTCTCTAAGACTCCATAATTCGTTATGAATGCAAATTTGAAACTTAAATTTACAATAATAATAATAATAATAATACAATAACTGATAACGTGCTTAATTAACACAAAACTTTGTTCAAATTTAATCTTTAATAATAGAATTAACATAAAACTTTGTTCAATAATAAAAACAAGAAACATTCCTCACTTGTTTTTATTAATTGAACAAAGTTTTGTGTTAATTAAGCACGATATCAGTTATTGTATTATAATTGTTTTATTATTGCACTGTTTAACATCCAGTATTGTTGCCGTATTAATTGTGAAATGTCTATATATACTAGCGTTCTCTGCCAATTCTGATCTCACAGTATTTAATAATGTTCTTATGTTGCTGTGGTCGAGAGAACTCAATTGGGCGGGATGATTCTGTATCATATATAGGAGAATATAACATTGTAGTATATGTAAATGACTTGCTTCCATGAAGTGGTATCATTATTTAAATTTAATCACTCTGCCTCATACAAATGTTATTTTGTTTAGAATTTTCTTATATAAATAGCCGGGTACCGTCGCTTCGCTCCGGAACCCTTGCATATATAGCATTAAAAACAAAAACTTTATTTAGTTAGCAAATTAATATTGAGATCGGAGAATATACGACTTTCCAGCCCGTTGTGGCCTTCTCCGCTTAACTCAGGTGTATTGCGGGTTGGCTCCACACATCTGGGATTGCGACACACACATTTTTGCATGTATCTTGTAAACGCAGGAACTTTTGTGAATGACTGACATATCGTTCGATAGAACTTTCAAATACCAACATTTTCTCAATATAATGTTCTCTTCCTATTTTTATACTTTTCATTTAAATTGAGAAAAAAATCAAAATTTGACCCTTTAAAAGGCGATATCTTGGAAACCAAAAAATTTTTTCGAAAGATTTTTATAGCATTTTGTTTGTCTTAAAAAAGATCTACATTTTATCCATTTGCTTGACCACTCTATCTCTTATAGTTTGGTCACAAATTTGAAAAACTTATTTTTTATAAGTCATAAGACTTATAAAAAGTCTTATGACAGACAGAATAACTTTTTTTTCTTACATAATTTCAGCAAATATACGAAAAAACAAAATAATCAAGATATCTTTCCATAAGATTTCAAATTTAATCCAGTTGATTTCACTTTGTTGTTAATCGAAGCAGAGCAAAATGTCTCTGGATACTATTCAGATAATTTCGCGACGTGTATCACAGAAAAACAATGCTCCCTTTGTTTGAATATTAATTTCGTGTATTCAAGGAAAGTAAATCTTAAAGAGCAAAAAATAATATTGAACACATACTTTAAAAAAAGCTAAAGAGTGAATGTGCTCAATAATAAAACATGGAAAGTGATTATTTGAACCACGGCTCAAATAACGAGAATTTTGATTGGTAGATGTGTGTTGCCAAATGGACGTAAATTGTATGTGTTCGAGAGTGCTAGAAATTTCTATAAAGATATGGAAATAAATATTGTGTAAAGTGCTACGATTAAGTTTATTGATGACGATGAATATCTGAAATGCTACGGATTATCATAAAGGAAACGATAAATCCAAATCGGATAAAGTAAGGGGAATGAGTGGTAACGGGTATCACATTCGATCAACTGAATCAGTACTGAATTCATCTGAGTTAACATGGTGTATTTACTTATACAGACTTAAGCACAGAAATTGCTCGAGAATATATGATACAGTGTAACAATTTACTAAAGAATTAATATTAATTAATGCACTACATATTAATGAAGATTTATAAGCTAGCTAAAAATCTATATGATGATGGATAATTGTAGAAAGTTATTTTATATTACCTGATGTTTGTTTACTGGGTGCCCGGGAAGTTTCCCTACCCCCTATTATGTTATTTATATGTT
>JAFIDM010108929.1:0-10089 GCA_023159025.1 Thereuonema tuberculata | reverse complement strand
AAAATAAGGATTTGGTTTGGATTTGGAGTTGCATTTGGTTTATCCTTTTATTAAATGACTTTTGTACCAGCGCATAGCGAGCCAAGGTAATGATGCTGTACTGGTCACAGTGATTATTCTATTGTTCTTTGCTTTGATGCCTTGAGCCATCACCGAAGGGAAAAATAAGGATTTATCGCCTGTGCTTTTGGTTTATTCTTCCATTAAAGGTCTTTTGTGCCCAGCGCATAGGGAGCCAAGGTAATGACGCTGAACTGATCAAAGCGATTTTTCTATTATTGTTTACTTTTGCTGAGTCTCACTTCCGAGAGCGGGAAAAGGATCCATAAGCTTTCACGCGTTCGGAGCTTCATCACATAGGGTAAATCTGGCTGATGAGTCCTAATAAGGACGAAACAGATGTCCCAGATTTTCGTCGATGACGGAAGGCGAGAAAGCAAACGAATGTAAATTTTCATTGTTGTTCAGTTTTCCATAAAATATATATCGAATTTAAATCATTATTTAATCATAAACATAATTAAATTCACTTTAAAATCTGTGGAAATTTAAAATTTATTGAGAATTTTTGATGTAGATTCTTATTAAAAAAAAATCACAAAATACTAGAAATTCTTGAATGACCTTAAAATCTATTTTTCTTATTTTTTTTTTTTTTTTTGTGAATTATAATATCTATTAAATGTAAAGCGTAGATCTTTTCTGGAAAAAAAACTAGACTTTAAATTGTGTAAATCCAATTAGATTTAATTCTTTTGTAGCTTGTGTATTTATTAAGACAATTGTTGATTTAATACATTGTTAGAAATCCATTCTAATGTGTTTCTGAAGGAATTTTTATATCTTCTTGTGCTGATTCCGTAACAACGACACAAACGGAAGAAACTTTAATGTACTAGTTACACCATCTCTTGTGCATTCAAAGGTTCAAGACGATTTGTACAGAGGTGCAGAAGTTACTAGGAGGAGATCTTTGCAAACACACTCAGACTGAGTCATTTTCCGAGCAAAACAGCCTAAACGGGGTATAAATGAATAAAAAGTTAACATTCTACTTGAATTTTCTTCAAAGTAAGAATTCAGTTTCCTTTCGAAAAACTTCCGAAAGGAAGTTAACTTGCTTAATGATGTTTAATTATTTATAAATTATTTTACTTCGATTCTCAGCCACATCCAAGCAAAATTATCTGTTGAATATCTTCTATTATTTTTTAGTATTATTTTAAATTAATATTCAATTCAATTCAATTTTATTTCCAATAAATTTTACAAGACTTCTATGTATATATGACATTTTGAGAACCCGGTCGTCTGAAGGGAGATCCCATCGAGAAGACAAGTGGGCGTCCTGAGTTAGGCAATTAACAAACGGAATATTTAACAGAATATTCCTACTTTCTTCCTGTTCCTTTTACTCCGTAAGTTCGTAATACTCGTACATAAAATATATTTTCCTTGTACAAAATAAATATGTAAATATTTGCTAAAACTTCAGTAATTTTGTCTTTTGTGAATATTTTTACTCATTGTTCTGTTAAATATTTGGATTCTTCGTGGTATTCATACAAAATCTTAAACAATAGTCCGCCCACTCGGAGATTCCTTTTCTATTATTCCTAAAAGCTCCCAAATGTTCAACTACAAGTTCTTTCAATGATCTTCCTGTACTACCAATATAAAACTCTTGACAATCCTTACATTTTAAAATATATAAAACCCCCATTTTGTGCAAATTATCAATATCCTCTTTATCAATTATTCTTTTAAATAATTTATTACCTTTGTAATAAATGACTTTAATATCATTTATTTTACAAACTTCTTTCACATTCTTGTCCCAATTAATTCCTATAGGTATTACATAGGTATTCCTACAGATATTTTTAAATATTTATAGTTATAGATAAAATTCAAGGTTCTTATAACCATTGTTTAAGAGTTTACCATAATCCGGATCCATTAATCAAAATTTTGTATGAATCCCACGAAGAATCTGAAAGAATAATTTTGGAATCTTGTTCTATTAATTGGAGCAAAATATATGAAAAGTTTATTATCAGAAATTGAAAATTAATTATTGAAATATTGACGTTATTAGAAGATGATGTGTGTTTTTGTTTTTCATTTATTAATAAGAAGTCGTTTGAAGAAGATTTTTAACCTCTAATTGTAGTTTATAGATGAGGGAAAAGAGATGAGTTTATATTTAGGCCAGAGAGATCGAGTAGTGTCTGAGTTTATCTATAAATTTTATAAAACATTCTGTACTTTTAGAAGCATGTTTTCATAAAATTTAGAAGGGTTGCCCCATACTACAACTCCATAGCAAAGATTTGAATGAATTGAGTGATCAATAGCCTATTGATTAGTAGTATTTGAGAATTGAGAGAAAGCTTCATTTTCTGATAACACCTAAATTTCTGGAGACTTTATAAGCAATGTTTGATTCCTAAGTATTTGAAGGAGGAGACCTTTTGTATTAGGAAGTTGTTGTAAGTAATAGAGAAGTTTTTACTAGAAAGTGTTTTATTCCGTTGATAGAAGAACATGCGAAATGTTTTGGATGTATTTAATGTAAGATCGTTTACAGAAAGCCAATATTTAAGATGATGTAGTGAAAGTTGGACGTCTTGTTTCAGATTTTCTATAATTTTGTTAGCAGAAAGAAGTTCCGTCGTCTGCATAGAAGATGCATTGGAGGCAGATGACATTAGAATAAGATCATTTAAGAATAGGTGGAAGAGAAGGGGTGAAAGGATGGGCCCTTGATGTAATCCTTTTGGAGTGGAATATCAGGAATAAGAATATCCATTTAAAATAAGCTGATACTGCCGGTCGGAGGACAGCCAAGTTAGAGGAGAACCTCTAATTTTCCAAGTAGAATGTCAGCATTGATTGAATCAAAAGCTTTTTTGAAATCAAGGAAGAGTCCTAATACAATTTTATTAGAGGCCATGTTCTCTATATCAAATTCAGTAAAATCAATCAGTGCCATTTCTGTGTTTTTCTTTTCATGAAGCCGTGTTGTTGCTGTGGAATGAGGTTCTTTTGATAGATGTAGTGGGAGAGTTTAGTAGGGGTTAGTTTTTCAAATACTTTTGAGAAAGTATCAATAATAGAGATTGGGTGATAGTTTCCCAGGTCATCAACATCTCCTGCTTTCCATACTGGGATAATTTTAGCCCGTTTAAAGAAGGAAGGAAAGACGCCTTCACAAATGGAAATATTGAATATGTGAGATAAAGGGAGTGAAATTTCATCATTGATTTGTTTAAGAAGAGTTGGAGGGACTTCGTCAGGTCCAGAAGATATAATTTCTTAACTTCTGAAGCGGAAGTCGGAGATAGAAAAAAGGAGATGAATTGTTGAGAAATTGTTCAGTATTTTTGTGTGAATTAGTGATAGGATTATTTGGTAGCATGATTTTGAGAAATTTTTCAAGATGTTGTTTCGTCTCTTTTGAATTATTTGGTACTAAGTATAAAATTGGAAAGACATTTTGCTTTAGTTGAGGGAGAAATTAATTTATTAATATAGTTCCACTTTTCTTTTATTGAAAGATTGTCCTCGAACAAATGCTTATAATACTGCTCTTTGGTGGCCCTACTTTTGGATTTTAATTTATTTTGTCGAGTTTTGAGGCGTATCAATTTTGCAGAGGTTGGATTTTCTTATATGATTTATAGAATTTGTTTTCTGACAGACGAGACATAAAAGTTCCATCGTTATAAAAAAAAAAAGATACAATTATTATAAATTAACGGGTGAAATAAAAAAAAAAATTGATAATAAAATTATAATGTTTTTTGGGTCAAGCAGAGAACTTGGGTCAGCTGTTTCGACCATATTAGGCTTATTATTATTTATTATTTTTTTTTCTTGGTCAAATTCATTTCTTGTGGACCAGGATTTGGCTTCCACAATAAATTGTGGTTTTTTATTTTGTTGTATTTAGTTTTTGAGGGGTAATTTGTCATCTGAGGAATAGGATCAAATAATCTGATTGGAAAAATATTAATAAACTTTTAAAAACTTATCTTACAATAAAGTCTCATTTTCTTCAATTAAATGAAGAGAAATTTAGTAAATATTATAAAATATGTATTGAAATTAATGTTTATTTTAACATAAAATTAATATCTGTTAAATATAATTTATAGAATTATTTTATTTTCTGGGAATAAAAATAAAATTTGCATTGGTTTCTTAAATCACGTGAATCCAATGAAATTTAATTATTTTTTAGCTTATGTATATAATAAGAGGATTACTAAGTGATTTAATATCATTTACTTGTTAACTTGATAATGATCAAACGAAAGGAATTTCAAATATAAAAATTACATCATTTCTTGTTCTTAACTATGTATTCCAAAGTTCAAGAAGATTCGTACAGAGGTCCTTCAAGCCAACACTGACACAATATTTCAACAAATATATCTGGAATATTTACATGAGAATATAAAGAAAACAACAGAATTTTCTAAATCTTACATTTAAACAACTAAATGCTCTTTTGAGATATCATGAATCTCATTGAGATGTCTCTTTATATCATGGTATTGTTTACAACTTTTATTCATTGTAAAGCTTCTTTTTTGAAAATAGATATTTAAAATTCTCATCAGAACCTGAAGTCGACTGGTAATTGTATATACAGTGGAACCTCGCTATTCGTACACAATCCGTTCCAGGAGGCAGTTCGAATGGCGATTTGTACGAATGGCGAATCTTTTTTTCCCATAAGATATTATGTAAATTGGATTAATCCGTTCCAGACCCACAGATGATTGCTTATTTAAACATTTGTAATAATATTTTAAGCATAAAATACATAAAAACTATGAAAACAATGAATATACAGGCCTCTCTTACTATGTTTTTCTTTTTCAGTATAGACGATATGGTTGATTTCGCCATGCCATACTGAGTTGCCAGGTCAGAGACACGACTTCCACTTTCAAACTTCGCAACGAGTTCTTTTTTCAATTCAATTGTAGTTCTCACTGCTTTCCTTTTAGGCTGGGTTGAATCAGTAATCTTTTTTAGGCCCATGGCTGCACTATTTTTAATAAAAACAACAATAAAATAGCACAAAGTTTCACGAAGGATGATGCGTAGCGTACGGAAGCTAGCACGAGACTGAGCTGAAGCGATCGCGTTGCGCGGCCAGTAACAAGGTCACGCTGTCCGAGTCGCGGGGCAAACGTACGAATGGCGAGTTGAAATTTACTTGAAAAAGTTGAACGAATAACGAGTTGTACGAGTAGAGAGGCGGACGAATGGCGGGGTTCCACTGTAGTTGAAATATTGTCATTGTTACGATAGAAGAGCTGACAAAAAGGAGAAGATTTAATGAAATTTCGCTTTCAAACATACCTAGATAGGTCTCAATTGTATTCTTGTAAGTTTCTAATACTTTTAGATACAAAGAAAACACATTACCTCCCTTTTTTCACCATTAGTTCATTTCTATATATATTTATATATTCCAGTGAAATGCTGATTTCCGATCATTTCCAGATATGATCGGTGTAATAGAGATATTTCTACCTCTTTCTAAAACAGATTAATTTTCTGTTGATTTTCGGGATTTGATTGGACAAATTGAGATCTGCACTCTCGTCTTTGGATAAAATGCGATTCCAATTCCGAGAACGTTATATTTGCTTGAAAAGGTTTTTGATCAAATATTTAATTATTAACAATGTAAAGAATAGTGCAAAGGAAAAATGTATTGCCAGTATAATTTAATTCCAATTTTTTTTTAATAATTTATTTTTATTTACAAAGAAAACTAAAAAAAATTACTAAAAAATGAAAGTATCAAAAAATATAAATGGACTCACAGTTCATTTGTTGGTTCACGGAAGATACCAATGACACTGAATTTTAATATAAACACCCTAGAGGGTTCATATCTCAACTCACCTAACCTACAGCTAATATCCACACACTTAGCTTAATTAACTTAACTTAATTATTTCCGATATTTTTTTTTTCGTAGGTCACCCATCCTCACCTTAACGAAGTCTGATGATGAAATATTTTAAAAAACATTGGTTCCCCCTAACTCGAATAAAACTACTAGAAGTATAAATGCATAATGGAAATATTGATTACGGCTGACAATAAAATAAAGTGGAGAAAAATTTCAGTTTAGTAGGGTCCGCAGAAATTATCGATTTGCGTTTTGTCCAAAGACGAGTCTGTAGTTCCGGTTTGTCGAATCACGTCCCGAATAGCAACAGAAAATTGATCTTTTCCCGAAAGTGGTAGAAATATCGCGATTAGACCTAACAGATCGGGATATGCCCTATTTCGACATTAGATCGCTACATCTATACATCCATCAATTGTTTATATGTAAATGAATAATTATTTAAATCTTATTTGAATTTAGTAAACTCTTCCCTTTATTACATGTATTCATTAAGAAAAATATTTTGTTTTCTTTTTCAGGATGACGAGAAAAACAAGACATCGAATTCAACAGAAGTCCTTTAAGAACTTAATGTTTGAGGCCAACTTAATGAGAGAGGAGTCATTTCTAACAGACTTCCAATTGATCTGTGAAGATAAAGAATTCTTGGTTCACAAAGTCATTCTCTCAGCTGCCAGTCCTTATTTCAAAGAACATTTCAAGAGAAATTCACAGAAAACATCATTACAAATGGATTTCATCAATTCCAAAACACTGGACACTGTTTTGATGTTCATTTACCAAGGACGTATTGATCTAAGAAATCAAAGTGAACCATTCCTCAAAGACTTATTAGAAGCTTTTATTAGATTACAGATTCCTTTGATGAACAATTACTGTTTAGAACAGCTTTTAGGCACTCAACAGTTGCTTTCTCATTGGAACACAACAGAACAAATCAATAGTGTTCTAATTCAAGAAACATATCTGCAATATTTACACAAGAATATCAAGAGCCTGAAAACAGAAGAGAATTTTCTTAATCTTACATTTGAACAACTAAAGACTCTTTTGAACTGTCCTGTTTCGAATCCTTTAAATCAGGAAGAATTAATTTCTTCTATTCTGTTGTGGGTGAAACACGATCAGTCAACAAGATTGAATAGAATCACTGATCTTTTACCAACCATTGACTTTGAACAACTTAATTACTCAATGTTATTAAAATTTTTGGATGAACCTTTGTTAGAATATAATTTGCTATTTAATAGAAAATGTAAAACAATCCTTTCCAATGAATTAAAGAAAAACAGAAATCCTGAGGCTTCAAAATCAATTGAAAGAAAAAAAAGAATTAAAAATGCAACCAAAATTACAAATCCTCATAAAGAAGAAAAGATGACGCAGAAGAAAAAGTCAATTCAAGAAACAAATTCTGAAATGGAGAATAAAAGTATTTGCCAAAGTAAATCAACACAAACATCAGAGGAAGTTAAGGTTCCCTCTTCTGAAGATATTTCTAAGAAACAAAGACGTTCTTTTGTTTCTAAACGCATCTTAGTTTATGATAATGAAGAAAACTATATAACACCGTTTCAATATAATCCTAATAGTGAAACTCTGACAGAAGTAAAAGATCAAATGCTGTTGAATTTCTTTTCATCAAGAAACAAGTATTCTGCTGTTTGTAGTTTTGATAATTTTGTCTTCACTTTCAGTGGAGAACTTAATCACAAAGAAACCAAGAGGTGTTTTAGGTTGGATTTATTGGAAAACAAATTCCTGGAAATTAAGCCAATGAATAAGCCTAAAGATTATCCATTGGATGTGAAACTACATCAATATATTTATGTAATCGGAAATGATTGCGGCGGGAATTCCTTTGAACGTTATAATCTTATTACAGAGTCATGGGAGCCAATGGCAAACAACCCTTACGGATATTGTACTTATCGTAATTCCTTACTATCTATTGATGAATGTTTGTATTTAATTGGAAACACTCATTTCCTCTGTTATGATCCAGAACCTGACAACTGGAGTCAAGGAGCTCGTTTACCTGATGACCTCCAAAGGAAACAAATATCTGCAACTTATCTTAATGGAAAAATATTCCTAGTGTGTCGTTATCCCAATGGTGTCCACTGTTTTGATGTCAAGGAAAAGACTTGGAATACATTCACTTCACCTGATCCTTCACTGAATAGATTTACTTCTATTACTTGTCTTAAGAAATCCGATCCAGTGGCATTATTAACTGTGGGTTGTGAAAAATCCTTTATTTTCAATCCACCAAATAATTGGAAGCCTCTTTCAAAAGTTCCAATTACAGATTCACGTATAATTTCAATTGGAGAATAAATAAAATGGAATAAATTAAATATAAGTTCTGTTAATTCCTTATCTTTTTTCTGTCTTAGAATTACAAGGAATTCTTTGTTTATTTGACTGTAATTTTGCATCTAAATATTTAAACATTTATTCTTTGAAATTCCTCTTCACTTGCCTGTTAAAGTTATTATTTGAATTAAAATTCAGAGAATTGAAATTTTAATGAACGTAAGAAAATGAATAATTTTTTTTTTATTTTGATTTCTTCTATTTGAAATGGCATTTCTTTTCTTCTCTCTTTCAAAGTCAATTTATCACTTGGATTCTGAATTTCTTATGTTTAAATGTGAAAAAAGTGTTATTTAGTTTTCCGTATTTATATATTGAGGAGTAAATACTTTTTATTTATTTATTAAATTTTGCGTCAAAACACATCTTAGTTCATGATTATATCAATCCCAAAGGACTGTTTGAATATAATCCTAATAGCGAAACTCTGACAGAAGTAAAAGATCAAATGCTGTTGAATTTCTTTTCATCAAGAGCCAAATATTCTGCTGTTTATGGTTCTGATAATTTTGTTTTCATTTTAGGTGAAAAATCTAATTAAGTGGAACCAATAAGTGTTTTAGGTTGGATTTATTTGAAAACAAATTCCTGGAAATAAACCGAATGAGTAAACCTCAACGTTATCCATTGGCTGTGAAACTACATGACTTTATTTACGTTATTGAAGGTGATGGTGGTGTGAATTCCTTTGAACGATATAATCTTATCACAGAGACATGGTAGCCAATGGCAAACAACCCTTATGAATCCTTTTCTGATTGCAATTCCTTATTGTCTGTTGATGATCGCTTGTGTTTAATTTGAGACACTCATTTAATCTGGTATGATCCACAAACTAACCAATGGAGAACTCCAAAGCCAATACTTTCCATTGCATCTTATGTTGATGGGAAAATATTCCGAGTGTTTCCATTTTCAAATGGTGTTCATTGTTTTGATCTCATGAAGAAGACTTGTAATACATTTATTTCACATCATTCACTGATTGGATTTACTTTTATTAGTTGTCTTAAGAACTCCAATCCAACGGAATTTTTAATTACGGGTTTTAATGAATCCTTTATTTTTAATCCACCAAATAATTGGAAGCGTGTTTCAAAAGTTCCATTTAGAAATCCACATTTTTAAAATCCACGTATAATTTCAATTGTGAATAAATGAAATGGAATAAATTAAATGTAATTTCTGTTAATTCCTTATTTTTCTTGTGTCTTAGAATTTGAAGGAATTCTTTGTTTATTTGACTATAATTTTGTATCTGAATTTTTAAACATTTATTCTTTGAAATTCATCATCTTGTTTGCTAAGATTATTATTTGATTTAAAATTCAGAGAATTGTAATTGTAATGGACGTAAAAAAATGAATAAATTTTGATTTTTTGTATTTGAAATGTCATTTCTTTTCGTTCTGTCTTTCAAGGAACACACGTCAGTATGTCAGTTGGATTCTGTATTTCTTAAATTTAAATATGAAGAAAGAAATATTCCTTAGTCTACAAATATAGAAAACTACATATATTTTTTTTTTTTAGTACATTGTTAGTTTTTGAAATGAGGCTACAGAATAACAGACAGCAAGAGTTTATTTTTAATAGACAATATAAAAAATCTTTATTAATTTTTCAAGGAGTTATTACAAAATATCCGATTAATCACATGACACTGTTAAAGTATCTTGTTTTCTGTTTTAACAAACAGCTGAGCATGCTAACAAACATCTGAGCATGCTAAAATAAACAGCTGAGCATGCTAACAAACAGCTGAG
>JAFIDM010108928.1:0-10090 GCA_023159025.1 Thereuonema tuberculata | reverse complement strand
GTGCTTATATAAGGTAGGCAATTTTTAAATTTGTAATCAGCATGGTTTTAGCAAATAATATAAATTAAATTGTCAAGATACTTGCTATTCAAAATAACAAAATATTCGAGAACTATTTTCAAAAAAATATGAATACCTTGGATTATACAAATCAACAACATTTTTCTTGTTACTAAATTTCACAGTTGATTAATTTGAGATATTTTGAAGGATTTTAGAGATTCAAATACTTCAGTTCAAATATTTGAATATGGAAGGATTTAACGTTTATTTTCAGTAAAAAAAAAAATGCGAAACTACTTAATGGGATATTAAGTTAAAAATTGCTTCAGAACACACTTATGGTGGTGTTCAGAAAATATTTAACAAGATTTGTTTTTAGTTTATTTAACTGTTGTATTTTTAAAGCAAAAAAAAGTAGATATACGAAACATAATAAATTATGACCTTTAAATATGTTAAATTACAATGTTAGTATTAAAAAAACTAAAATACAAGCAATAAAAATGAACATGAATCTTTCAGCACTTCTTATATATTTATTTATTTCATTGACTTCATTCTTAATAATAGGGTTAAAAAATAATAGTGGTTACCATTACCAGTAATTATATATTGAGATAACTTATAATTTTGATTTCAAATTTTTTTCTGCCTCATTGATAAAAAACATTTTAACCATAGCAGAAATGATTGGAACTTAAGCTTTTTTAAAAGTGCAGATTATCATTTATTTTAATGAATTATTTTGAAAGTGCCGTGCTGGCGTGGCCGTGCGGTCTAGACGGCAGGTCTGCCGTTGCGGCCAGTGTGCCAGTTCCCGGGTTCGAATCCCGGTCGTGGCATGGATGTTTCTTTCTCCTTTCTGTCCGTTCCCGTTTCTTTACCCTGGCAGTTAGGGTTACAATGCATCTCCCAACCCCCAGTTGATAGTAAGCGTGGGAGATTAGACTATATCCCCCGAGACACTGCGCTGTCTGAGGGAGGCCTTTGTCCAGCAGTGGGCTGCTAAAAGGCTGTTAGATAGATAGATAGATAGATTTTGAAAGTTGTTGTTAATCATCTGCAATAAACTTCAGATTCTGTTCAAAATAACAGCAAGCCTGGATTTGTAAGTGGGTACAGCAATCAACAGTTCAAGAATAAAGTGAAGTCAATGAAAGAACCAACTCTCCATAAGGTAAACATACGAAACATAATAAATTACGAATTTTTTAATATGAATAAAAATGAACATGAATTTTTCAGCACTTCTTGTTGCATAAATAAAATCAATATATTTATTTACTTTTTATTTTTGATTCTCCACTCAGTTATCCAATTTAAATAAACCAAGACTGATGTACATTCAGCAGCATATAACACTTCCTACAGGATGTATTTTTAAATTATTTACTTTTTGGGTGCTAGAAACCTAGTTTACTAAGGATTTTTTTTTTTTTTTTTTTGGTTAATTTCACTGATCTGAGTTATTCTTTTACTATAATATTTCCTTTTTCTGACTGGAAACACTTCATTTCTCCCGTTTCCGGTAGATCTCAAGCTGTAATTTTAATAAGCAAAATTCTAATAAAAGAGCGGAAACTAGAAACCCGGACGTTTTTCCATATTTTAAAAACCCGGTCAGTCGGAAATTTAAGGCCTCAAAAAGAGGACGTATGGTAACCCTAGGTAAAGCCAAAATCGGCACACAGTGTAATAAAAGTATGTCATTTTCAAATAACTGATAAAAAGTGACTGTTTTTTTGAACAATTTGTTTCCGTTTTTCCAAATATTAACTTTAATGATTTACACACTTTTACCCGCGCATCCACGAATTATTTTTAAAAAAGTTAAGTAATCACTTTTTATCGCGTCATAGGGAGATTTCATTTATGCACAATAAATATATGTTCTTAAGAGTAATGTAGATAAATGATAAGTTTATTACAGCTAAATGACACTTAACTTTGATCCAACCAAATATTTGCACGTATTTCTTTGATTACTATTTCACGGATGATTGTACGATACAGGAACTATAATGGTATCATTTATTTAAATGATAAGCAACATAAAGAATGAAAGTCACTGGCTGTTATAATATTGGTATGGGTACATTTTTAAATATAAAACAATATACTTCTAGTTATTGTTTTTACTCTTCTGATAAGATCAGCTGACTAATATTCCTGTTTTGTCTGTCCCGTAGACAAGTATCATTAAACTCTCATTAAATTATCATTGAGCACAACAATCACAACAATTTCGTCTTTTACATGCGCAACAATCACATTTATAATAATAAGGAAATTAAAGTAATATCCATGATATTTTCTTATCAGAAGACGTTGCGAAGCATTGTGATTGACTTACTAATCGCTTTCTCTACCTTGTTCTTATTATACGCTAACAATATCTAATATGTCTATTGATATTGTCCCTTTTATATTGGTCCTTTTATTTCTTAATGAACGTTTATTTTAAAAAATCTTAACAATAATGCACATTATTTTCTTGAAATTGTGGCATCTAAATTGTGTAACCTGTAATAATTATTTCCATTGCTTTTACTCACATTATGTAAATAGATTAATTTTGCTTTATACAGTCGAACTTGTCTATCTCGAACCTATTTCTCTCGAAAACCTCTACATCTCGAAATTTTTGAAATTCCCTACATTTTCAATCTAAATTCAATGTATTTTCCATGTTTATCTCGAAAAAATTTCCTTCAAAACCTCTGTATCTCGAATTTCGGATAGTGTAAATTACAAAAATCGATGCCGAAAGACCACCCTTCTTCAACAACATTATGTTTCTTGGAATTCCAGAATTCAGAAACGAAGAAAGTTAGACGTCAAAAGTCATTGAAAGACTATTTTTATTGTTAGGTACGTATATATGTTAAAAAAATGTTATGGATGTATGTATAATTAATCTGCGATCATATCACTGTATTTTTCTACAACAAAAGCAATTAAAACCGCATTTAAAACCTCTGTAACTCGAAGCCTCTTTATCTCGATTTTTTTTTTCCTTTCCCGTGAGATTCGAGATAGACAGGTTCGACTGTATTAATACGAAGCATTGCATTCCAAAAATTGATAATGATTCAAAAGAGAAGTGAAACATGTTATATAAAGATTTTAATCTACATTCATGAGATGTGGTTATTTTAGATAAAAATTACTTAATTTATAAAAGGTTCATTCGAGATTTTACTAGAAATTAAGAATAAGCATTACACTTTTAAATAAAAATGAAAATAAAAAATGAAAGTAAAAGCGAATGATTGTAATGTTGCTTCAGCTAGTGAACTACTCGTTAACATATAGTAGATTAATAAGGACACTGCACAATTAAAAACTTAATTAAAAAATCTTCATTAAATCTGAAAATATACATACATAAAAGGAGTCTGTCATGTTAACAAGCAGTTGACAACGATCTCCGTACAGGAGATCGAAAGACTCTTTTATGTATGTATATTTTTAGATTTAATGAAGATTTTTAATCATGTTATTAATCATGTTATTAATCATTTTAAAACAGCTAAATATACAGATTGCACGTTAAACTAACTATCCAACATATAGTAGAAAAAACATTGATATTAATATAAACTAACTAGTGAAATTAAAGCAAAGCGACGATTGTTCACAGGAAAGCTCCCATAGAGTTAAAAATGGTTAAAACCAGTATTTCTTACCTTGGTTTCACGGAAGAATAACAAGTTATTTATAACTAGATTTAACCTTTGCCTAGCTTTTGTGAACGAAATGTCGTTTCTTAGGTAATTTCATAGGAAAGTCGAAAGCGAGTTTTTTTTTTTTTTTTTTTTTTCTGCAAAGTGGATTACGATATATCAGCAAAGTTTGCAAAGAAATGGAAGAAGGAAATATATTCTTCTAGTAAATCAGTTTTCCAGAAGAAGATCTGATATTCTATGTTATGACATAAGTTAAATTTATACATGCCAATATCGATAGAAATATGACGTCTGAATTTTTTTTCGTAAGATTGTCATAAAGAGGTTGTCCCAAAATCGACGATTTTGGCCCCACTCGGATTTCGCTGAAAATTGGTATGCAGACTCCGTAGGGAGTGTATGGTCTACAGTAGCAATTAGAAGTGTTCCCGACTTCCGGTTAGACCGGAAATGGGTGAAGTTTGGTGTTCATTTCTAAGTTGAAATATCAAAATGAAACCTATGCCCCACTCCGATTTCGCTGAAAATTGGTATGCAGACTCCATAGGAGGTGTATGATCTACAGTAGCAATTAGAAGTGTGCCCGACTTCCGGTTGGACCGGAAATGGGTGAAGTTTGCTGTTCATTTCTATGTTGGGATATCAAAATGAAATCTATGCCAATCGATAGAGCTCGTTGTGGTGAGTAACATGATATGTCATATGTCTTGCTGACACTTCCGGTAAAAGGGATATTTAAGTATATTCTCATGAGTTTAATGCCTTTTGTCGTAGAAATTGTTGAAGATCAACGACTCAATCTTCTGGTATCTCGTTGGTAAGGAATGGCTGACGGCATTCAGCAATTCCCTCAGCTAAATGATCAAGATTTTGAGCGACTGCCCGGGCCCTATCAATACTCTTTAGCTATGTCCTACATTGCTGATCATGTGTTTGACGTGGAGACAGAATTTCATGTCTGTAGGGAGCAGGTTGCGATTCTACATCAATGTTATGGATTGCATATTACGGCACCTACTTTGATTCGTACCAAGGTGCACTCTCGTCACAAAAATGCCACGTTGTACAAGTTGTACATACTAATCGATCAAAATCTCAGTGGACGAGACTCAATTATTGGTTTCTATTGTTAATGCTGCAGCGGCGCAAGACCCAATTCAGCTTGTGCTCATGTAATGGCAGTGTGTTGGCATCTGGGGAAAGGACAATATGAAACCTTCAATGCTCCATCTGAGTTTCTGTATCGCCATCTTCCTGCAATTCCGGTAGGAAACGACGATGATTCGCTGGACGTTAATGTAGCTGCTGCCGCCCAAGAACAAGAAGGCTTCTCTCCTGCAGAAGATGCTTAAACTGCATTATATATACAATATTTCAATCAAGATGTATTCGAAAATCATAATAAAATCACTAATAAAATCATGATACCCAGTACTTTTTAGTTTCTGCATTTTTCTTTCAGCAAACTTAGTTTTACCAATTATAATGGTCAAACCGGAAGTGCCAGCTAGACATATGACGTATCACTTTACTCACCACAACGAGCTCTATCGATTGGCATAGATTTCATTTTGATATCCCAACATAGAAATGAACAGCAAACTTCACCCATTTCCGGTCCCATTTCCGGAAGTCGGGCACACTTCTAATTGCTACTGTAGATCATGCACCCCCTTCGGAGTCTGCATACCAATTTTCAGCGAAATCGGAGTGGGGCAAAGGTTTCATTTTGATATTTCAACATAGAAATGAACAGCAAACTTCATCCATTTCCGGTCTAACCGGAAGTCGGGCACACATGTAATTGCTACTGTAGACCATACACCACCTACGGAGTCTGCATACCAATTTTCAGCGAAATCTGAGTGGGGCCAAAATCGTCGATTTTGGGACAACCTCTTTCTTTTACTTTTTTTTTTTTTCAATTTTTGGAATGCCTTTAATTTCTTTTCTTTTTTTTTTTTTGTTTTTAACGATGCCGATTTTGTTTTATTCGTCTTATTTTATTTGTCTCTCCAATTTTGATTAAAATCAATGTATCTTCATTTTGCTTTCTCTAAAGCGAAATGGAAGAGGTAGACGCCATGTTGAAATAACGAGTTTTTGACAAAATAAAAAACAAAACCTGGTTTCATGGAAGAGTAGCTAGTTATTTGTAACTGGACTTACCTTTTACCATGTTTTTGTAAACGAGCTGACGTTTCTTAGGTGATTCATAGGGAAATTTGAAATTTCACGAGTTTGTTTATTTTTATTTATTTATTTATTTATTTTTTGCAGTGCATTTTGGGATTATGCTAACAGCGAAGTTCTGCAAAGAAATGGAAGTCATAACTATATATTTTCAGTAAATCAAATTTTCCAAAAAAAGCAGAAGTTCAGATATTAACTCCCTTTATTTCGATACATTTATGTTACATAATGAGGTTCAATTTAGATATTGTATATTGATACAAATTCGGCATATCCGGATTTTTTTCGAAAGATTGTCTATTGTTTTCAATTTCGTTCGCGGATTTTTCCCATTTTATGAAATGTCTTAATTTTGCTTTTACGAATATGTGGCAATTCGTTTTATTCGTCTTAAATCTTTTGTATTGTCTCTCCAAATTTCGGTTAAAATCAATGTTTCTATATTTGTTTTCGATCAGGTGTAGGGGAAGGGATGGACGCCATTTTCAAATAACGAAGTTTTGTGGCCAAACCGAGTTGTCAGAACTAAAGTCGCAATACCCAGTTGTGAATGACCTTGGACAGGGCTCAGCGAACCTAGTTAACACTTGCTTAGCGGATAATTAGCGAACATACTTCTACTTGTTAATACTTGTTTCGTGAAACTAGGGCATAAATGACATTGGATAGGGATTTCTGAGCCCTGTATGGTAACACGGAGATAAAAAAAACGAGATAACTCCGAGAATCTAGTTAGGACTGGTTCCGCGAAACCTTTGGTACACCACGATTGGATAACCATTTTTTTTAAAAAAACATCAATCCAAGCATTTAGCAACAAGGACATCTATAAGCAACATTTAGGCATTTAGCAACTGTAAACAACAAGGACATCTGTCTTGTAGTTGTTAAGATCTTTCATCCTCTCCCTTTTTAGCTTTTGCTTGATTAATCCTCAAAATTACGGTCAATTTCATATTTTTTTTTTTTTATTTTTTTTTAAGAATGTCGACCCCCCTACCTTCCTTGACTCCAAATACATTCTAAATATCACTAATAAATCTCAGCTATTTACTGTGATCTCCCGCGCTATTCATTTTTAAGGAGGGTTTCAAGTGGCAGTTTTTTCCCAACATTATTTCTCGAGCACACTCCTGATCTCAGATTTGTTTTTTGTTTTTTTTTAAACCAGCGATCTCGACGATACCTGCATACATACTGAACAGCATGGACAAAAGTTGTGTGGTTGCTGGGATGGAAGTTAAAAATAGTTTATTTCGGCAATTATTCCCTGGATAATCGATTCTTTTTCACATCCTAATGATGATTCGTAAATAAATAATGGGATAATTACTGAGATACCGCAGTGGATATCAATTTTTGGATACGGACGTTAAATGGCGATTTTCGGCTGTTAATTCTCAATGACATGATCTCTGTCTCTTTCTCTCTTTTTCTAAGATTTACCTGCATGCTAGGACATCGATGCAAAGATCCGTCACACATCTGTTTTGTTTTTATTTTTCCCCGATCCGTAATATGGGAGGAAAAATGCAGTTTTCTGACGATTCTTTAACAAGCCACGCCTGTTTCCATTTTTTTTTTCTTTTTAATCATCGATCCTAATATCCACTACAACAAATGTAGTGAACATTGGTATTATAGTTCATCATTACTCCTGTTTTTTTGCTTGTTTGTTTTTTTTTTGTTTTTTTAATAGTCAGGAGGGAGATGATCCACTCGTTTCTCTTTCATAATAATAATAATAATAATAATAATAATAATAATAATAATAATAATAATAGGAAAAGATCATATCTGAACAACAAAATTTATCTTTGATTTACATTAAATTGTTCGAAAATTTCTGTAATAGTTGATAAGAACAGTAAAATAGATTTGTACGAATATTGAATATCCCAAATAATTATACAGAATGACAGGAGATGATAATAATAATAATAATAATAATAATAATAATAATAATAATAATAATAATACTTCCTCTACTGCAACTAACACAAACACTCCCAACAGCGAGGCTTTACATGAATACTGGTCGTCTCTGTGGTCAAACCCTATCCCCCACAATGATAAAGCACCATGGATAACAGAGGAACAGCAACTCACTGAACACTTACCCTGCATGTCCTTCCATGAGATTACTCTCGCAGACATACAGACAGCACTAAAACATGCACACAACTGGAAGGCTCCTGGTGCAGACGGAGTCCAGAACTTCTGGATCAAGAGGTTCACGTCCCTGCATGGAAAACTAGCGCTTACACTCACTGACATAATCCAACACCCAGAACATATGCCTCGTTTCCTCACACAGGGTGTCACATACCTACAGAGCAAGAACACTGAACAGCGCAACCTGCAAACTACCGCCCAATCACTTGCCTCCCCACACTTAACAAACTCCTCACCTCCTGCCTCGCAGACAAGATCTACACACACATCGAGACATATAACATTCTTTCCGAACAGCAGAAGGGCTGTCGCAGGAATTCCCAGGGTTGTAAGGAGCAACTCCTTATTGACTCTGTAATCCTGCGCCAGGCACGCGCGAAGAATAGGAGCTTACATATCGCATACATCGATTACAAGAAGGCATTTGATTCTGTCCCTCATTCCTGGCTCCTACACATTCTTCATATCTACAAAATACACCCCAAGATCACGGCATTCTTAGCTGCCACGATGAAGAGTTGGAACACAACATTACACCTACGCACCTCTAACACCTCCATCACTACAGATCCCATTCCCATAAGGAGAGGTATTTTCCAGGGAGACTCCTTGAGTCCTCTTTGGTTCTGCCTCGCCTTGAATCCACTGAGCCATATACTAGATAACACAAAACACGGTTATAGGCTTACCACAGGCACTGTGACACCATATAAAATGACACACTTACTCTACATGGATGACATTAAACTCTATGCCACAAACAATGCACAACTTACTAATTTACTACAAGCCACCACACAGTTCACCAAAGACATTGGGATGGAATTTGGAATTGACAAATGCCGCAAGTTACACATAATACGTGGGAAGACTTCGAATTTGGAGGGTTTTGAACTGGACCATAGTTTGGCCATCCAATCCATGGAAGAGGGAGAGACCTACAAGTACCTGGGCTTCCAGCAAGCGCGCATCATTGACAACGCAAACATCAAAAATGCACTGAAGAACACATACCTTGCTCGAGTTCACAAAATCCTCAAAACACAACTCAACGCCAGAAATAAAATTAAAGCTATCAACACTTTTGCCGTTCCCACACTAACATATTCGTTCGGCATAATTCCATGGACAAACACCGAACTCGAAGCACTACAACGCGCAACACGCACTACATTCACGAAACACAACATGCACCACCCCAAGTCCGCTACGGAAAGGATGACTCTTCCCCGCAAGGAGGGAGGCCGAGGACTCATCAACCTCATCACCCTACACGAAAAACAAGTACATACACTTAGGGAACATTTCCACCAAAGAGCAGAAGACTCCTCACTTCACTCAGCCTTTGTCAAGGCTGACACACACCTCACACCCCTGAACCTCGAAAACTCTTCTCCAACACTCACCACCCCTGACACCCACACTCAGCAGCTGCGTGAATCATGGGCTCGTAAGGAACTCCATGGCAGACATCATCATGAACTCAGCCAGCCTCATGTCGACATGGAAGCGTCGAACAGATGGCTGACGAGTGGTGAGCTGTTTGGGGAGACCGAAGGGTTCATGATCGCAATACAGGACCAAGTCATCTCCACACGCAACTACAAGAAACACATTCTACACGATGCAAACACACATGACGACAAATGCAGGAAATGCCACACTACGCATGAGACGATCGACCATGTAATATCAGGCTGTCCCCTTCTCTCTCAAACAGACTACCTCCACCGACACAATCAGGTAGCGTCGATCGTTCATCAACAACTAGCACACAAACATTCACTTATTAAGAGCACGGTCCCGTACTACAAGTACATACCACAAAGCGTATTAGAATCACCCTCATATAAACTATACTGGGACCGCCCCATTCACACAGACAAAACCATACATCACAACAGACCAGACATCACACTTGTTGATAAGGTCAACAAACAGACCTATCTAATTGATATTGCAGTGCCTATCAGCAAGAACATGCAGAAAACTCACGCAGACAAGATCAGTAAATACACTGATCTAGCACA
>JAFIDM010108926.1:0-10090 GCA_023159025.1 Thereuonema tuberculata | reverse complement strand
GAAATTAAGAGGAAGGAAGACTATTTGACCAAATACTAAGATTAATTTAAGTTTAGGGTCAGTTTAGATGGGGTCGTTGGCGATAAGAACTTATTGACTTCGTCGTGTCCCCTTATCTGTGCGAAAAGCTTCATTTCTAATGGTTCCATTTATTAAAATAGAATACACAAAACAGTTTAGTTTCTCCATCATTGAAAACCGAAGTTTTTAATTAATAAATTTAATTAAAATTAATTAAATGCATCATGGTTATTAAAAACATATTTACGCGTTGTCTAATAGTTACCAATAATAAAACGAAGGCCTATGTTAAAAATAAAATCTAATTAAAAGTATTATATTTACAGTTTATTATTATTATTACAATTTGCCTAAAGATAGGAAAATTTAAGTCTACTGCTAGTACAAGATTCAAGTAATTCTTCAATTTCTTCAAAATGTTTGCTATTTTTTGACAGCAAAATAGATAGCATTTTTACTCTCTCAGCAAACATACAAACATTTGAAATTTAAGGAAAATGAAACTTGTAAAATCTCCTCCTCACTACTAAAACTGCTTTTCAAACTATTATTTTCGTAATACAGTAAAACCTCGTTAAGTCGTCACTCAAGGGACCAAACATTTTTGACGACTTAAGCGGAGTGACGACTTAGGCGGAGTGGGAATTTTTGAAAAAAAAAAAACAAACAAAAAAACACTGAAATATAATATTTTCATGAATTGATGTAGGATTCGTGAGAAAAATTTTCAGAAATAAATACATACAAATGAGTGGAAAGTAAAAAAAAAAAACACTTTTTATAGTTACCACATTTTAATCGTTTTAAAAGAAAGGCAATGTCTATCTTTGAAACGTTCCAGCCAACCATTGCTGCCGCCGAAATCTTCAATGCTCAACTCCTTAGCAATTTCCATGGCTTTTTCTTTGAGAATCACGGCAGAAATTGGCACATTTTGCGATCTGGCATGTTTTAGCCATCGAACTAAAACCTCCTCGATCTCGTCAAACTTCGATTTCCTCATTCTTTTTCGTTTGTCTTTGCAGTCAGCTTCTTCAATTACTTTTTCGATGAAAGAATATCGTTTAATGTACTCCTGGGAATACGATGTTCTTTGGCAAAAGCTGTTTTCGAAACATTTGATTTTTCAAAAAGTGCAATTAAGTCTTTTTTTTATTTTTTAAAAGATAACGAGGTAAGTTTTCGTTTCCCTTACATGTTACAAATGTAATCGAACTACGAAATTGCAAGATAAAAAATAGCCCTTATAGCGAAGCTTACTCGCTATGAAATGAAATCACACTCAGTAGCGGTCAAGAAAAACGTATACACTTGACAAGAGTCGCAGCGAGAAATATGTAATTTCCCAAGGGAATTTCCCACGTGAAAATTCCCGTAAAGGCTGGGCGTTCTTAGAGTGAAGGGGCGGGGCTGAAAAGATAGCAGGCAAAACTGAGAATAAAGATGCTTTTCACCATTTTTGAGGGTGACGAGTTATCCGGAGTAGAATTAAATTTGGTGACGAGTAAAAGAGGGTTATTTTACATTACTGTCTAAGAGACCTTGTCGGGACCAAAGGAAAACGACGACTTAAACGGAGTGACGACTTATCCGGGTGACGACTTAACGAGGTTTTACTGTAATTCAATTAATGATTCGTGAATTGCGCAAACTACGTTAGATTGAGCACTGGAATAAGAAAACGATCATCTCAGCGAATTCGAACGTAGCATATAATCGTTGGCATACATTCATCCCATCTGAAGTAATTAATGTAGGAAGTTTTAACGTACGTCAAACAGTCCTATTAAAAGCAAAGAAGGGACACAAATAAATTAAAAACTTTCAAACGTGACATGCTTCTGCCAAACCCTTTCATCAGACTTAGTAAGTGTTGAAGCTGTATCGGAACATTCAAGTGGCAGTCCTGTGGGCGAAAACAGTTCGTCGACGAGAGATAGAAAGAGAATGACCAACATTAAATAATAATAGAGAAATAACGATGAATAATAATGCCAATATCTAATAACTCAATATAATTGAACAATTCTTTAATGTTTGTCAAGAACAGGTTATTTACTATTCTGCATCTCTTGAAGTCCTTGCTTTCGAAATATCACCTATCCTTCCATCTTATGCAATGTCACCGTCCCATTGATTTTGAAGTCAACGCATTTTACGGCGAAAATATACTTACTTTTTACTTTAAAATATTAAAGTAATACAAGTGAAACTAAAAGACGCCCAAATTGCAGGATTAAGATTAATACGATAATAGATTAGCATGAGGACGACCCATAGCATGTTTTACTTATGAACTGTAACAAATATTGTGGTTTCATGGAAAATAATAGCACTGAATGTAAAAAAGAAATGATTCAAACAATGTCACATGTCGAGTTGAATAGACTTAACTGTCAAACTGACCTGGCACACATGACTGTTCGATTCTAATAATTTTTTTATAATGTCACTAGATTATTAATTTAGAATATAAATCAATTAAAAACAAATCAATAACAATTTCGAAACCGCTTTCTCACAAGTCTATTGTTTTCAGGTAGCAAAATAAATAAATAAATAAATAAATAAATAAATATTTCTAAGACTATTCAGTACATTGTTAAAACTTAGTCTTAAATTCAAATTTTTTTTATTTTTTTTTTTTTTTTTTTACTGTTTCGTCCGTCCATTTCCTTTAGGCTACTAAAACAAACATTTACATTTGTGATTATAAAACTTTCAAATCGCCTTTTAAAGAGGAATACTAAATTAAATGATGTATTTAATTCGCTATAAAAGAAATCTGTTTAATAGGTGGGATTATATTCAAATAATAACTCATTACAATTTTCATGTAACTATTCCAAATAATTGATTAACTGCTAATTAATCAGTTATTGGTTTCCAATTTCCTGGACTCATGTTTATAAATGAGATCAAATAGAAAACCCTACTTTCTTCCTCAGCTCGTTTTATTTTCCATTAGAACAAGTATCTGGCTCTGAAATGCTTCGTTTGTACAAAGATGTAATTTGCTAATAATATCAGTCAAAAATACTATGTAGAATTAGGTCTGCGAATTTAGTAATAAATAGTTAAGACTATTGGAAACCCAACTGTTTAAATATTATGGAAGCATACAAAGGGGGCAGGGGGTTCAAGCTTTGCTTATTTTTTGCTGATAAGGGGGAGAGAAGGGGAAATCAGAGCAATGCTTACGTAAGACAAACATTTTTTCTTCTTCAGTATTTCAGTGATGTTAATGATTTGGCAAATCTCAAGCGATTAAAAACAGGAGGGGAGTAGCCATCAGCTCATTTTTGCTTACAATGGGGGGAGGGGATGTAAAATGACTAAAAATGTGCTTACGTAAATACTTGAACAGGAGCTACTGTGACTAGACCCCCCCCCCACAAAAATTCAGAAAAAAATTTTAGAATGCACATGAAGAAACAAAAGTTCTCGCACCCTGAGCTAGCATGTTTATTCATGTGCATTCTAAAAAATTTTTTTTTTTCATAATTTTGATGTACATTAAGCTTTTTATTTACCGGTATTTATTTATTTATTTATATATATATTTGATTACTGCTGGTTGATAAACTTTGCGTCCCTCCCACTCCGAAATAATTATATACGCCCACGATGACTTCGATGTCCAAAAACAATGATGCAGAAAATATCAAAAATGGAGCCTTAACGACTGCCAACATGTCCGATGAATCGTTTTTGTTTGTTACCCATCACTGGTGGCCCTATCATTGGTACACTTGGCCTGTGTTGGTGTATGGCCCTATCACATGGCATTCTTTAGGACATTTAATCAATCTGAAAGGTCGTGTAACAACTACATCTGAACATTCTCTATCTGAACATTCTCCATGAAAAGAGTGAATGCGATGAGGTAGACAATCTTCCCAGATGCCTTCGCCGGTTTTAGGCGGATAATGTTTGTTTTTAAGCACGAGGGGAAAGTAAAGCAAATACCATGGTCTCCTCAGTCACCGGATCTTAATAGTATCGAACCGGAAACTTCTTGAGCCAAAGTCCTACATTTCCTTCATCTTCACTCCCAGACTTGGCAGAGATTTTACAGGAAGAATTGTGCAAGATACTGTAATTGATGTGCGAGACCTGTAATGCCTCTATTCCACAAACAGATTTCTTCAAATCCACTTTAATACAATAAATCCCTTAGAGCTAAATTAGGTGAATATTTCGGGACATACTTCTTTTCTGTCCAGTCTATAAATTGCAATAATCCATAAACTACAACGTTGCTGCTTCTTAATATTTAAGAAAACATAAATCTTACATTAACTAGTATTTGTCTGCATTCTCTTTAGTATCGGAAATATTAGTGTATGTATATGGAAAAAAAAAATATCTCTAATAGCTTAGACTTGCACAGAATCGTTTCCTCTCCATTTGTCTTTTTCTTTAAGCAGAGGAAACAATTCAAAGCCTCCGTATTTTTCACTGTTAACTTATTAAATACAAATCACCACGTACCATGATTTTTTTTTAAGATAAAAATTGATTAAATTCGTAAATTATGTTAACTCCCATTAATTGTTTAAAATAAAAATAATCAAATAAAATTATGTTTAAAATCTGTTGCAAACATTGATCGATATCCGATAAACAACTATTGTTGCAATCACTGAGAGGTAAACATTTCATTTCATTATTACAGTGTTACCTCCGAATAAAGGACAGTTACGGGACCGGAAGTTTCGTCCGTTATTGGGAGGTGTCCGCTATTGGGGAGGACTATCTTTTTTTCAATTTTTAGCTTATAGCATGTCATTTAATGAAAAATTACGTACAATCTTAATTAAATTTCTACAATTACCATAGTGATATGAGAGATTATGAACAATTGCAAATTATTTACAGTTTGTCCGTTTGTCTTACTTAAAATAATGACAAAATTAATTACATTATATAGAAAATTAATTTCTAGCCATCAATTTGATGCCTTAAACGTGTCCAATCCTAAAGTTTGACTGACTTCTTTGGCTTTTTCTTGAAGCAAAACATCGCTTATAGTAAGGTGACCAACCGTCCTCCTTTTTGATATGTAAAGTTTAAAACCTTTTTTTTTTTTTGGTTGAACAGATTTAACATTTTTTTTTCTTCAATTTATTTGCGTCGTCCCTTTCATTTTAGAGAAAATGGTCACCTTACTTGTAGGATGTTCTTTGCACGAGCAGAGCGGAACCATTTTATCGCCATTTCGTCGATTTTTCTTGTTTAAGTTTTACGAAACTTCAAATTCTTCGAATTTTCGTTTGAATTCACCATCCACATTTTTCTAATCTCATCTTTGTCCTTTAAAAGTTCACTTATCTGAGTTTTTCCAACTTTAAAGCGTTCAGCAAGACAACGCACACTCAGCTTTGCTTTTTCAGCAACTTCAAGATCATCAATTTTTTCTTTCAGTGCCAATCTCTTCCTTTTTGACGCCATTTTAATTCGCACTAAATTTAATCAACACCTTTATAGGATAGCTTTATGAGGTGTTGACATTTACAAAGCAACTGCAGTGAAAAAAAGGGTATCAGATTCGTGCATTTAATCATGGGACACAGATACAATGTATCAATATGGGGGGGGGGGCACCGATACAATGTATCAATGTTTGGGACACCGATGTAAATACAACCATGATGTGTTTGTCGAAAAAATCGACAATCAAAAAATGTTAATCGAAAAAAAAAAAAAAAATTCTTACAGTTAAAATAACTGTCCGCTATTCAGAGTGTCCGCTATTCGGAGTGGATAACATGGAATGTTCTATTGTAAGGGACTGGGACCTGCAATAACGTCCGCTAATTAGAGGTGTCCGCTATTCAGGGTGTCCGTTAAAGGAGGTAACACTGTATTTGGAAATTTTTACTCCGCGGTTCAATTTTCTCCACAGGGATATACACTGAAAAGTTTTTATATATATAAAAAAAGGGTATATCGTCTCCTAACCAAAAATCTACATATCAAGTTCCATGTTGATCTATTCAGTAATTCAAAATTTATTCTTTATAGGGGTAGGCGTGTAATGTTTATTTTCCTTAGGAAAGTAGGCTAAAAAAAATTTAAAATTGAGTGACAGAAGTAAGACCATGTTCTTGAGAAGGAACGAAATCTTGAGTTTGATTGAATCTCGAGGATAACATAGGATTAAAAAAAAAAATTGATTTAGTAGATACAGCTGTCTAAAAATCCTGCATCGAATAGAATTGAAATTATTATAAGAATATTCATTTTTAAAATGATTTTGTACTATCGATATTATATCGTTGCAGCGAATCAAGTATATTTTTAACCTTATTATCAACTTTGATGTTCAAGAACGATTGACAATAAGTAACACATCAAAAGAATAATAATAATAAAAAAAAAAATCTATTTCCTAATTTCATTTCTTTTATTAATGTTTCGTTTATCAGAGTCAGACAATACAATCCAGTCGATAATCCTATATAAATTCCATAATTTATTCTACTATTGCCAACATGTTTCATATGTTTATTAATCTATCTACATTTTCAAGGCTTATTTTCTATTCATAGCCTCATAAATTTAAAAACCTTAATAATAAATATTCTTAGATAAATAAAGCCGTAATCACACATATTCGTAAAGATATGAACAGATTTTAATATAAATATAGACATCATTAATTTCGTCAGCTTTTCTTTTCACCAACATTTTTTGGCTCAGTAAATTTCATTTTTCTATCTGTCAAAAATAAAATTCCATCAATTTCTTTACAAATTATAATGTCACTTAATAATTACAAAAAATCTTACTTTAAATCGTTTCTAAATATTATTTATTGTTGTTGTTTCTAGCAGTATCTGTAATAACAATATGCACTCAAATATCAAATGGGGAATTTAAATGATATTTTTGTCGATGACCTTTTCGTATGCATAGAACACTTTAAGCCTAATCCTCCTTTTTGATATTCTACATTAAATGCAGTAAATTATTATTAATAATATTAAAATTCTTACCTTACTTAATTGATGGAGAAGCTCGCCGTTAATGTTGAGTTTTGGGTTGAAGCGGACGGTTCCATTCATGATGTTCTCTGGGTCTAACCCAACTTCCGCCGGAAGTAGCCAATTCTTACTGATTGCAATTTTATTTGTAAATTTTGGTTAAATAAATAAATTGTTTTTCTGTATAGAAGTATATTTTACAGAAGTATTATGTATTTTAATGATTTATAACGTCTTAAGAATGCAGTTAATTAATCAAAAATTACTGGTCATCCGGAGTCAAATTCGTTTGTTTACACCCGAACAATGGTTAGATACCATTCCTCTACAGATCCAACAAATATTTATTACCGTTTATTTATGTATTAAAATATGACGTACATTAGAATTGCTAAGTTGGACTTTATTTAAATAAAATCTTTCCAGAAAACGTAATTAAACACTTTTACTTTAGTTTCTAATTCTTTCATTATGCTGGACCAATTTATTATCTTTAATAGGGGCGGGGGTCTGTCTATAGGGAGTATTATTCTTTATTTCCAGCAAATGTGATTTAAGATATTCACGAAAGCGCTGAAAAATAGAAGAAAAAGTGAAAATTAAGAAAGGTGAAAATCATAAGAAAATAGTGGAACGTGATTTAATAATTAAATACGAAAGAAATTGAAAATATCGCAAACATTATAGGAAGAAGGTTTAAGGGAATAAAATGTGTTTGTTTAATGCTGAAAATTTCTATGCTAGTCTTATTGGTTTTCAATTTTCAATATTATTACTAATATTTTATAATACTACTACTTTCATGTAAAATAATAAAATATTGTGTAAGATTATTTTTAGTAGATCTTTATTGTTTTAGAAAAATAAGCGTTTATCGATTTCTTTAATTGAAACTGAGATGGGTATTTTGCAAGGAATAATGGTATTTTGTACATTGCTTGGTAAGAATACAGTCCGTAGAATTCCGCCTTTTATTTTCCCAGAAACAGGCAGAAACTGAAAATGTGGTGGAGTTATTTTGAAAGGATATATGTATTATAATAATAATAATAAAAAACTTTATTTTCAAAACAAATAAATAAATAAATGAATAACAAAAAAATGTCTGAAAGAAGAACTTGTAAAGTAATAAAAAAAGTGTCGATTTCAAACATAAAAATTTGCCGTGATTTTGTTAAATGTAAGATGACAATTGCTCGGTGATAACTACATGGTTTAAGTTTGCGACTGAATTGGGTTCTATTCCGAGTACATATTGCAGTTGCTTTCTGTTTGTTTTATTCCATCGCTAAACTATCAACGTCCGTTTCGTTTTGTTTTTCTGTTAAAATTTTTCATGAATTCTTCTAAATCATGAGACCGGCACCTTATTTTCGTCAGTTAAAAAATAATAACAATAACATCACTACATTGTTTTGTTTTTTCACTGTCTCCACATAATGATAAGGAAAAACAAAAGAAATAATCATATAGAAAAATAATGAATTAATGTCGAATATTTTTATTTACTATTTTTATTCATTTTAATATATTAACATATTAAAATTTTTGTGTAGAATGTTATAATAATAATCCATGCCTTAATTCTCGAAGTTACAGGAATTCTGAGTCCTGTGTGATTCTGCAAACAATATGGAACAAATTCAACGATGTATTTCCAAAGATGCAGAGTTCTTTTAACACTTTCAGATGCAAGTGTTTCATTACACCTTAATAAGATGGTGGTAGTTAAGAAAACAACTTTTTCCTGCAGAAGCAGAAAATTAACAAACATCGCATTGTCTTTTGGAAATAATTATACCATATTGAGTTCGACGATTAAACATATTAAAAAAGATGAAAACATTAAAAAGATGAAAATGGTATTTTGAAATGTTTTGATTGCTTCTCGTCTTTCTTCAGAATTCACATTTTGATGTAGGAATTTTTTTTATTAATGTATGTTTATTTTTTTATCAGTTAAAATATGTCCTTGTACATTTAGCGATAAAAGTATTCCATACCCTCGTGACTTTCCTCCAACCCCTTCGTTTGTTATTACTTGACTTATTCCTATAATTTCACTGAGAAACCCTTTTAACCCTTTTAAACCCTTTTGGTGAGAGTCATCTGCACAAAGAACCATTCGAAGAAACGCAGTCAAACTTGATGGGAACACTTCGTAGCATGATGAAGAGATTTAGAAAATACTAAAAACGCTTAAATATCTTCACGGGGGATAAAAATAACTCTGCAAGTACCATATTTACTCGCCAAGTTTCCTCCCATTTATTCATTGTGTGGGTAAATATACCTAATAAAAATGTTTTTCTATATTTCATTCTTTATATATACAATATATAATTTTTATTGCATCGTATTTTCTCCGTAATAATTTAAATAACGAATGAACCATCCAACAACGTCTTAGAATATTTCTATTAACTGTTATGGTTACACGAGAGTTAGAAACCGGATTGTTTGAATCAGAATATGTAAGAGTTAAAACTTATTGAAATAATAAGAATGAAAGAGAGTTTAAATTCTCTTTAAACATGTCAGCTTTTTGAACAGAAAGGAGAAATGAAATTAAAGAAAAAAGAAAAAAAGAAATGTCGCAAGAAAACATAAAAACCCAAACCGAGTTGCTAAATCTAAAACGGGGAAAATATGCGAGTAAATACGATAGTGTGAATTATGAGGAAGGAAGTTATATTGACAAACTAACTGTCATCAACGATATGTGATTCTTATTCCGATTTTGTTCGTTAAAATGGCGGTGATATTCGTTGTATCTGTAGATAGATCTAATCAGTGATATCTTACGATCCTTATTCCTGTGAAAAGCTCGCAATTTCTTCTCAATCTGTTGTTTGTATAATCACCAGAAGTGTATTATGTCAACAGTAATGGTAGATCTTTGATCCACATATTTTAAATTTAGTAATATCTTTGGTTTCAAAAGCTACGTCATTACAGCATTATAAATTAACAAATTCTTATATATTAAATTTGTTATGTACAGTAATTAGGAGATATTTTTGGTCTAATTCAGTTCTAAGTAGTTACGATAAATTAATCATAACTAGAACAGGATTAAT
>JAFIDM010108924.1:0-10090 GCA_023159025.1 Thereuonema tuberculata | reverse complement strand
AACTTGTTTCCATTTTAGCGTGACAGGTGTGAAATATCATAAATATAACGAACGACCAAAGTGACAAAATTGAAAATGAGATTCCACTGTGGGTTCAACAATGGGTCAATCTTTGTTGTGACAAAAAGGGGTAATTAAGTCTTTTGGATTACCCTGGACCCTCCATCATTTTAAAATTCTACTTTTTAGATCTGGTTTTCAATCTTATTCACCAAAAAGTCCTTAAGTTTCCTCTGCATATAAACGATATATATAAAACGCCACATTTATGCTGTAGTAATTTCAGATTATTTCTAAAACGAACCTTCTTCGTAAATTTCCTATAAAAGTATATTAATTATGAAAACCTTACCAATTGCTAATTTAGAAACAATGCTATTCAAATTGAACTTAATTTAAGGCAAGTTTGAAATTCTTATTAATAGCACTGCATTAAAAGCACTGTTAGAAGATAAACAGTACATGTGTAACTACCTTGACGAATATTTAATTTTTTTCCCCATTAATTAGGAAATTTGAGTTCATCAATGTCCTACTTCTGTGCTTCAATATTGAAATTTTTCTGCCCCTGAAGTACGTCTTAAAATTAAAAGAAACAAAAATATTTTTGTTTCGTTCACAACTAATGACGAAGCTTTGGTAAAATCTTTTCCCTTAGTAAGATCGCACTTAACTTGATTATCTGATATTTCGGTTATTAATGGACAAATTTTGTTCACCTATCTGTTAGTTAAAATTTCAGTGATAAATTTGTAGCTCAGAAGATGTTGAAAATATTCTATTTTTACCGACCAGTTAACATCTAGGATTTCGTCAACTAATGAATCCTACAAAAGCGAAAAGGCTTGTGATTACTATTCTTTGGTTTTTTCATTGAATATGCGAGTTTTTCGTTACCTTATTAGTTTTGATTTTACAATGTCTTAAATCCCATCTGTTTTTTACTGAAGTCCGAAAATTATTCTTTAACTAATTACACTGGTCTACTTAAAGAATTTTTTTTTTCTGCTGACTACGATGTTTTAACTAATTTTATATAATTTGAGGTCGCTGATTACGAATATGCAGTCATAAATTGTCCATCACTTCACAATTTTTCACAAAATACAATTACTGACATTTATAATGTTTGAGTTGCAGCAGCATATTTGTTACTGTTATTACCACTGAAGTTGTTTCTTTTGAAAGAACGTTAAATTGTGAATAAGTTTCTTGTGACTGGTTAATTATTAATTTTAAAAATACACACAAACTGAAGTATATTAATTATGAAAGAACTTTCGCTTCTTTGATTTTCTGGCGAAGCTGGAATTTGGCATGTTACGCTGCAAGCACCAACAGTAGTCTTACCATGTTTGGGTTCCAACTGCCTTGATATCTTTGTTCCATGGTCTTTATATCTTGGTGGAAGCACTCTCCTTGCTCTTCACTTAGAGCACCAACATTTGAGGGAAAGACATTTAAGTGACTGTAAAGAAAATGCACCGTTACACTCATATTTACTCCTATCTTCCGATATGCTGTTAACAAAGTTTCAATTAGAAGTTCGTAGTTCAGTACACACTACTTTAATACAGGAATCTGCAAAAAGGAAAATATTTAAGTCTTCATTTGTGAAAAATTCTGACGTGATTGTGCAAAATGATTTTTGGATTCAGCACCCTCAAATTAATAACAATCAGTTATTATCTTAAAGTCAGCAAAATTGATGTAGACCAGTGTTATTGTAATTATGATTTATGGTAGCAAAAATCGAGGAAAATTCGAGATTTTGATTTTTGATTTGGATCACAATATAAAATTAAGAGAAATAATGGATCAAGCCAAATGAAAAGAATAATTTTTCGACTTTTTATTATAAAACTATTAGAAATTAATATTTATTATATTATATTTATACATATTTTATTAGAATCAGCCAGTTAAGAATAGTTACTAAGCGAATATACTGATAATCTATTGTATAAATTTGATAAGATTTGAGAAATGTTAGGTATTCCTAAGATTAGAGTAACTAAACAAGGAATTAATATTCGTAATCATTTATTAGCTTCCCAGTCTTTGAAAGCTTTTTCTTTGTATTACAATTGACCACATTGTTATTTTAAATTCAAATATTAGCTAACTTAATTTAATTCTCAAATTTACTTAAGTGTTATATGGACTTCCAGGCGAGTCAATCCATATGAAATCAACCAATAAAAAAAAAAATTGTTGCTGACATATTTTATTTTATTTTTGACAGTATATTTTGTGTTTATATATACATTTGGGAGTACAAAACGATTTTTTAAAAAATTTCATTATTATTACTTTGGCTTTTATCGGCCATTTTGTACATGAGGGTCGACCGTTTTTGGCATTTTCAGAGGTTAGCGATAAGTTAAATAACTTTTTTGTTTATCAAGATATCAACTTGGAATAAACACCATCTTATTCTAAATAAAACCATCTACAAATCATGTTATGACTAAAAATGTGTTAATTTGTAAGGAAATAACCTAAAATTTAATTAGAAAAATGTGTTTTCGATTAGAATAAATTGTTCCAAGAAGGGATTAAAACAACTTTAATGTTTTTTCCTCTTAAAGGTATAATAGAGAAGAAGACTTAAAAAAAAATTGATAACATTTAATGCCACCTTTAGGTTTTACAGGCTTTCAAATATCGCAATTTGTCCAAAATTCCGATTTTCAAACAGGCCTATCTCCAATAGGGACTGAATCAAAAAATCTGAAATTTTACACTTTAGGAGTCTGCGTCAATGTGCGTCGTACTGTGTATTTTTGCTTTTTTCTTTCATAAAAAAAAAAATACTTCTGATTAAAACACAATGATGAAATTTCATGTGGTTATTACCAGATACTAGAAGAATAATTTTTAAAAATTTCAAAATTTGATTCAGTCCCTATTGGAGATATGCCTGTTTGAAAATCGGAATTTTGGACAAATTGCGATATTTGAAGGCCTTTAAAACCTAAAGGTGGCATTTAAAAGTGATCAAATTTTTTTTAAGTCTTCTCTATTATACTTTTAAGGGGAAAAACATTAAAGTTTTGTTTTAATCCCATCTTGGAAAAAAAATTCTCTAAATCTTCAATTTATTCTAATCGAAAACACATTTTTCTAGTTAAGTTTTAGGTTATTTGCTCACAAATTAACACATTTTTGGTGATAACATGATTTGTAGATGGTTTTATTTAGAATAAGATGGTTTTTATTCCAAGTTGATATCTTAATAAACAAAAAAGTTATTCAACGTATCGCTAACCTCTGAAAACGCCAAAAACGGTCGACCCTCATGTACAAAATGGCCGATAAAAGCCCAAATGTATATATAAACAGAAAATGTACCATCAAAAATAAAATAAAATATGTCAACAACACCCATTGGTTGATTTCGTATGGATTGGCCCAGGCATGATTAATAGCAATAGTTATTTCGTTACAACAATATAAATTTTCATTTTGATGAAAGTAGTTATATATATTTAACATACTCAATTCAGTTCTGTTACATTTCACGGACAATTTTTCTAATTTTTTTTCTTAGATGTTGCTCCTCAAAGAATGCTCAGAAGACAGACTAACAGGAAAGCTGTGGAATCCCCTGCTTGTGACACCTTTGAGCAGGTGAAGAAAACAGGTAGGATTCTTTAACTATTTATAAGATAACGTTCCATGACCATTTAATTTTATCTTCAAAAATTATCTCATTACTTTAATGCCAATTTCTAAGATTTATTCATCTTTTATCGATCACGCAGTTTAGAAAATATTTTCAAAACTGTTTGAATTAGAATTTTGTAGCATTCAACTATAACAGACAACAAAGTAAACATTTCAATTATTTTTCTAACTCCTTTATTAATTTTGAAGGAAAGAATGTCCAAAAAAATAGAAGCTTGATTGTTTCAAAGTAGTAGAAGCTGAAGAAGTTTTTGAAAAGGGAGTTGAGTTGCTAATTTTAGTTGCATCCACACGAAGTTCTTTATTTTGGGAGCAAGTTGTCTTGGTACCCAACTAGAGGAGACTGTACTTAAGCATATCGTGAATTTTGTAGTATGCCAAGCTATGACTAATTAACACTATTTCAGCCATCTCTTTGATTGTTATCCGCGGCTTTTCCCATATCAATCGCTCCACTGCAGCGATGATTTCTGCCGTAGTCGTAGTGTGACGCAGGTCGGAGCGAGCTGCATCAGTCGTACTTGACATCCCTGTTTTAAACTTCCTGTGCTATTTGTAAACTTGCTGAAGACATCCCAATTTTTCTCTCATAATTTTGTTACTTTTTTACTGAGGTGTATGCCATCTTGTCACTGTTTAATCTAAATACGTTTTAAAGTTTTTTGGGATGATCTAGTTTTCATTTCTTAATAGTTTTCCTGCACGTTAAGGTTAGTTCTTGTGATTATATTGCCTTTTTGATTTGTTTTTTTCCGTAATTAAATACTTTTGTGTTTTAATGATTAAGTCAAAATGTTCTTTAAATGACTTATTATTTATTTATTATTTTTTTTCTTATTTTGAATTGTTTAGTTTGGGAGTCACTTTCGGGAGCGAGGGTGATTTAGATTTCTTTTCATGCCTTTCTGGGTTTGTCATCAAAGAGGGTTGATCTGGCTGCAGATTTTCTAATATGGACGAACCGGCCTGTACTGATTCATTCTGTTGACAAACTTAAAGGCGTGATTTGTTTATTCATGTGAAGGCTTTGGTTTTCATTATTTCCCTTTTAAAAAAAAAAGGGAATCGAAAAAGTAATAAGAAGGTCTCTTCTGGATTGTAATTTTCGTTTAAAAAATAAATGCACACGATCAAAAAATTGTGTAAGTTGAAATTCAGTTACATTCCATTACAAAGTTGTATTCCACTTAGTGTCATTGCCTGGACCCTAAAAATTAGTAAGGCTAAACTTTAAGAAATTCCTTAGTAAAATTCGTGAATATGGATGAAACTTGGAGAAAAATGA
The DNA here is from genome assembly GCA_023159025.1 of Thereuonema tuberculata. Lineage (NCBI taxonomy): Eukaryota > Metazoa > Arthropoda > Chilopoda > Scutigeromorpha > Scutigeridae > Thereuonema > Thereuonema tuberculata. The sequence continues at coordinate 5,115 of JAFIDM010108924.1, read as the reverse complement.
CGTGATATTGCTAAATATATTTAATCTTCGAAATTGAGTGAAAATGTAAATAAACAATAATAAAGAGAATTACATAATGCTATACGTAGGAAAAAAAAAGGTTTGAATTGTTCATATCCAATTTGTTCGACTATTTTTTCAGTTCACACAAACAATAAAAACTATTCAGTCAACATAAATTGCAGGAATATTAAACGCTTCTAAAGCACTATCAAAAAAGATCTTCATCACTATATACAACATTTGGAGAATTGAGTTTCCTTCTATTTCTGCATCATTTATAAATTTTTCTCAATATATTAAACAAACATGTATCGTTCAATTTCTGGCTTTGATAAATTTCAGTAACCATTTTAACATTATTTCAAGAAAAGTTAAATAATCTAAACAAAAAACTTCGTGAGAGGATAAAAAAATTCTTATATAGTAGCCATACTTGTGTGATAAAAAAGTCACCTATTTTCAAACCTTATTTGAATATTCGCGAATTTTCAGTTCACTAGTTTTAAGAGTTCTCCAATCAAGCGTTTCACTGTAGTTAATCGTTTAAACTTTATTTTCTCTTATTGTTTTTCTACATTGCAATTCAAGATTCATTTAAGTTCCTCTATGTGTGTCTATCAAGGCAAACATTTTTCCTCTTGTCATTTATTAGCAGTGATCAGCTGCAAGAATGAGTATCTATGAACTCTTTGAGATTTAGAGATTTTAGATGTTCTAAGGTTGTTTTAATTACTACTTTTTCCTTTTCTTATTTACTAATGCTTGCTTTTTTTTCTTTCAGATGTGTACAATCCTATTCTTCACTCTTACAGTCGTTATCCTGTTTTCCGTATCCCTAACGAGAAGCTCTGGCAGACTAAAAAACACACAGAATACTCAAGGCTTAAGAAGAACAACTGATTCATCAGAAATCGTCGAAAGTTGTGTCTCATGCAAATCATTGACATTTTTTTGATGAATTTCCTTCATACATGAAATGTTCAACTAAATTAAAATTGAATCTTCAATTTGAGTAATTAAAGAATCTTTAATTACTTAAATAGATTAAACTGACTAATATAACTATTAAAACTATAAAGTTATTAAACTTGGATTATAAAAATCTTTCTGCTATAAATTTTCTAAAAATGTGTCTTTAATTTGACAAGGAATTGTTTATATTTCTTAATATTATTGTAGTTTGTAATGTTGTAATTTATGTAAAAAAAAAAAGTCCTCAATAAACTGTTTTGTCTTAATTTCTAATTTTTGTCTTCCCAATTTAAGCAATGATACCTGAGAAAGATAGGAAATTATTAGGACTTTTCTATTCTACCTAACTTGAGTTCACTAAGGAATACGTTTGTTAATTAATCCTATCGTAATCCTAACAATAACCAGCAGACATGACCCTCATGTAAGGAAAACATCGGAAAAAATTAAAAAAATTTCTATCTAAAAGAAAAAGTACATTGTAAATGTAAAAGAAAAGTATTCAAAGGCATTACAACAGATAATGACGTTCCAGCAAATAGTAATTAGTTTAAGAGAAAGAGGCCTTGAGAAAATTTGAATTTAGAAGGACAAGAAAACGTTCTGTAAGAATTTGCTTACAAATCATCTGCTGTCCTTCCAGAAAGGTTTTATTACCTCCATCCAATCTCTGTTGGGACTTAACAATCAATTTAAAATCATTCAATATATATCGAGGGTCTCAAGCCAAAAGGTTCTATGTGCACTTTTGATAAATTTTAGTTGTGTGCTAAGCAGTTTATTTTGGCGACTTCTGTCATGTGCCAGAAGGTTTTGTTTGAAAACTAGTTCTAGCCTGTCAGCTGATTGTTCCAAAAGGTTCTATTTTCACTTCTTTTACTTCTTTCAGCTTTCTCTTTGCCGGAAAGTTCTATGGGCAAAAATTAGGCAAAACGCACATAGAACCTTTTGGCTTGACACCCTCGATATGAAGAGCTTAGTATCAAAACCCTCCATCTCCAAAAATTCCAAGCCAATGGAGTTTTTATTAAGTTCAAATCGAAACCCATCGTTTGCATTCAGTTTAACTTCAAAAACCGCCATAACAATGAATTGTGATACGATTTCGATACGAATTTTGTTTCAAAGCCAATGCGAATACATTATCAAACCCCGCCATATCCAAAACTATTTTCCATGCGTGGTGGCGCCACAGTAGTTTCAATATATCAGCTCCATGTGATGTCGATAGAAACTAAGTCTTGCTGTTTTTATGAATATTGCTACCGATGAAAGTGGCAATGGGACGTTTATCCACTGAACTCCGGGGGTTGGGGTTTGATGTAAGTTCGATACTTGAGAGTAAATCTTCACCTGGGTGAATCTTTATTAAGCTAAGGATAATCTCTAAACTTTATTAAATAATCTAATCACTGAAGTGCAATAACTAAAAGTCCATGAATGCTGAGCTGCATTCACTCGGAATTTCACAGGAATCAACAGGGCTTCCCTGGCTTGACGACGCTTCTCCGAAGTTTCTTCCCGAAGACGCTCTTTGATTAACGCACGTCTTTGACTTCTGCGGCAACAGGCTCGTCGGCAACGGCTTTAGGATGTCTTCTCCGAAGTCGTCCCGTACACAAACTGCTATCTCCCGGACTGGGAACTCTTTGTAGCTTATGGGCCACCAAACTCACTCGGCCGCCACTTCCCTGGGTTCTGCCGAAATACAATACCGATTGCACACAGTTCAGTTCGATTACGAAGAGGGGAAAGAAGCTACAGTCGATAACACCGAATCGTGTATCCCTTGGAGTTCAAATTAATCAGAACAAAATCCAGGATGTTCGCAAACTCCTCGTTACAAGGTACGGCGACGAATGGAAAGAAAACCCAGATCTGGAGTTCTACAAGGGAATGCTGGTGAATTATGAGGCAGAATATTCAGATTCCCGAACCGATAGTGAATGCCATTGCAGCGCTACGGATGAAGAAACTACTTAAAATAATTCCCTAGAGTGCGAGTGAGATTATGTACGACACATTTATTGCAATTGTTCAATTATGAATAGTGATAATACGAGTTAGTGTTAAAATTATTTTTAAAAAATATGAACATAAGGGTTAGATTGGTGTTGTTAATAATCTTAAATCAGTAATTTTTACCAGATGGGACAAATCCGGCCGCATTTGGACTTAATAGGAACAGCGGTGAGTAGGAATTGCCATGTTTCTAGTAAGAAATTGTATTTCCAAGATATACGGCGCAAAATCTTACTTCAAAAACCACTCACTCCAATACTTTATATCAAACACCGCCTTCTCCTCAGAAAAATGGAATATAACGTTAAAACTGCCAGGATTAGATTTTTTTTATTTGGGTCACTTTATTACTCTTTCTATAACCTACAATACAAAAAAAAGTTCATTTGTAAATTCACAGTAATAACATAGATACAATTTTTCCTATTTTCCCAAAATTTTTAATTTTGGAGATGGCCGGTTTTGAAACTAAGCTCCTCATATATTGACTGAAAAATAATCAAGTGGATTTGCGGGAGATCCAAGAACTTTCCTTCACAATTGCCATGGCCCCATGCAGCTCAGATCTCACCATGCCAGACAAATCTCTGAGGAATCATTAAACTGGAAAACCGCAAACAGCAGTATGTTTCCAACGCTGAGCTGCAGATTGGAGTGCGCAATCCTTCCCGACTCTGACGCCACAAATGCCAGCGGAAATGAGCCTACGGATATCCAGACGCATCCGTCAGTGCACAGACCATGGAGGAGTGCATACAGATGTTTTGGATCCATAAAATTCAATTCCATTCAAATTAAGTTTACATTCCAAGGGTAAACGGACTTATATGTACGAGTGTTTTTTCTTCCTCATAACGTTTTAACCATTGGATGGATCTTCTTGTATCTTAGCATGAATATTTAAGTATTATCTAACTATTTTATTTGAAATCTTTCCCAAAATGGACCCCTGTCGAGAAATTAGAGCGGGGAGACAACAAAACTTCCCATCGGAAAACACTGGAATCTGAATAATGGATTTTTATCAGATTCATTTGCTTAAAACAATGAAATATAAACCCAAATACTAATCTTATTATCTAATCCGTTAAATTGGGTGGGATTTGCTATTATTACTTTTAATGCAATTTGGATTTATGTCAGCAATACAGATTTCATTATTTTCTTCAGAAAACGAAAAATGTGTAGACAACTGTTGGTATTGAGTAGATATTATAATTTGAAAATACAGTAGAACTCGATTCTCACTACTAAATGGGACAGGAAGTGATCCAAACTAAAAGTAGTATCCGAACATTCTAATGTCGACAAGGATTGTGAATTAGAAAGACTGCATTGTTCAAATTTAAGGAGTTTTCTATATGGTTTCTATAAACTTCATAAATCTGTCATCAACATTAAAATTTTGATTTAATTTCAATAAATCCCTTTACGTAGTGAACAACTGTATATTGGATGAGAATTGAATCGCAAATATGAAAAAAATACTAAGTCATAGAAAAACCAAACTGAGAAAACACAAAAAACCTTCCACATTCAAAACTAGCGCCAAAACTGAAACGTGTGGTGTGAAACGACTGTGAAGCCGACCCATGCCTGTCATCTGTTTATTTTTAGGTCAGTATGCAAATGTACAAAGACATAATTAAAAATTTTGACTTAGTACCTTTTTCCAGATAATGGGTGACTTAGGTACCTTTTTCTATGTTTTGCAATTATATTGTAACATTTTGCAGTTGAAATAAAACGTTTTATTACAATTTTTTTTTAGTACAAACTTAATCATATAACTTACATATATATGTTATATATAGTATCATATGGCAATGTAACACTATTGAAAAAATTATGAAAAAATATAAAGCAATATTCAAATTTTTGACCTCCTGAGACAACTGGAATAGACTGATTAGTTCCCATTTAAATGTTGCATGGGGTGAACACAATTGAACCCATTTTCAGTCCTAAGTCAAAATGTACAAAAAGCTGACTGAGTACCTTTTTCACATTTGCGATTCAATTATTGAAGTCTATTTTCATTTTTTCTTGAATATTGTTGGCTATGTAGGAAGAATGTGAATTCGAAAGACTGCACTGTTCAAATTTAAAGAGTTTTCT